>JAQFZE010004188.1:0-11575 GCA_034695245.1 Dicyrtomina saundersi
GTTGTGGGGCGTGGGGTGTGTAGGTACGTTACGTGTTCAAGTCAAGAGAAAATTACATATATAATGTTCAGAACAGACATACGTATTGTTAATCCCAAGTTTTACCTATATTTTTCTAAACTTGTAATTATATAAAAAAGCAAGTAGGTATACATATCAACAAATCTTAGGTTCTCATGGTATAAGCCTTAGGAAATTCGACGATAATGTTACTTTTTTTCAATTGAAGGTCAGGAGTCAAAACGGATGATGAATTAAATGTCAGGAAAGTAAACGAGTTGAAGAATTGAAGATTCTATTATCTTTTAAATACCCCTAAATATATAATGTTTCCGTGTGCCCATGTGCAGAATTACGGTTTCATCTCATTGCCGTTTTATTTTTTTATTTTAAAATACGTAGGTACCTACGTAATTAAAATTTTTATTTTCAACGTTTGATTTAAAATAAAAACATAGTCATCAGATTGGAAAGATAATTATTTAATGTACGCTAATCGTGCATACTTCTATTTCTAATAACAGTAATAAAAAAAGCCTTATAACAAAACCATTCGAAAGCATTCGAATAGAAGTGTAGTACAATTTTTATTGACGATTTGATTTTAATTACAAAAAATCAGAATAAAACTGGGATGATTGGATAGATGGAAACTTGATGGGAAAAAACCGTTGGGATCCGGAACCTCCAATAATAAAGCCATATATATTGGCACCGTACCGGCACCGCTACCGGTACCCGTGCCGTAGCTGTCGCCGTTGCTAGTACCGACACCGGTACGGGCACTGGTACCGGCACCGGTGCGAACCTGGATCTTTTATGTATCTGGTATCTTCGAAACTATAGTAACAGCAAACTTCCTATTTCCATATCCTAAAAGCTAAAGCTAATGCCAAAGTATTCAAGGCTAAGGTTACTGCATGAACGACCAATGAAAACAGGTTGCATACATCCTTGTAAATATTATACTGACAGTACACTCTTTCTCTCTCTCTCTCTCTCTCGCTCTCACTCAGACCAGCTTTCACTCACGCATACAACGAGGAAACATGAGAAAGTACTCCAAAGTATGGATGCTATATGTGAGATTCTCTGATTAAATCACTTTATTCTTTCTCATGCGTCCTTTCCTACACACTCCTGACTCTTTCCAAAGACGAAGATTACACGAGTTCTTGGAAATAGACAATTCAGACAGATTTCGTGAAAAGAGGATTTTAAAACCTTATGATTTTAGGTAGGTATGATATGTAGCATCTGGCTCTCTACTCTTTGCTCCTCCTAACTCCTAACTGGTAACTATATATATGCTATTAGTTTTTTATATAAACATTCTTATCCCTACTTCCTGGTAGACTCCTATACCGCCTATCTTTTGCAGTCTACCGTCTATACACTCCACTTTTACTTCACAGGCTATACTACATCCAAAGGAGCTTTCGCCTCTTTCCTCCAATATCCGTCATAACCCGGAGGACGACTCAGAAATATTGTATAATAATAATATTTTGTTTGCCCTACTCCAATTTCTAGTCTCTCAACTTTATAGGAGTTTCAAGTTTCTGCACAACTCCAGTTTTACCTTTTACCTCAAGTTCATCAAGGTTCTTGATTGTGAGGAAATATCTGTGCTAGTGTTTGTGTGTGTGTGGAGAAGGTATATGATTTAATAATCCTCCACCAGAGATCTTTCATTGAGGCAGAGCGTATAAAGTACCTACCTAGGAACATCATGATCTTTCTCAAGGCTACGTATTGATGATTTAGCTAGACATTAACTGACAGATTGTTCATCTGAGCCGGAACGACACATGTTCCTTTGTACAAGTTACGCGGACTACAGTATTTGGACTGGGCACATTGAATAAATTCACCATTTATAGGGAAATCCTAACAACAAACCGCCGTCGCTCTAATAAACAATGTCCACTCCCTTACTTTTGAAATCGTGTTTGAGGTTCATTCTTGAACATGTGAAGTTTTTTTGATGTAAATAATAATTATTATTCAGCTCTATAGTATTAGTGAAAGTGAAATTAAGCTGTACGCTATAAAAATGATCAATATTGATTTTTATTCAACATTTGCAGTAGTCAAATTTTTGAGTGAAACATCTGTTTTATGTATTAATTTAATGGCTTAATCGTTTAAAATATTTTTCAAAAGAGTATTTTAACTGTATATTAATGTGAAATAAATACGGTAATTTTAAAGTTGACCTAATCTTATTGTCCTTTAAAATTTTTAGAAGCATAAAAGTTCTGAAAATTTGGCGATTTTATTTTTGTATTCGGTTTATTATATTTTTAAATGATTTTTTATTCAAAATATTCAATAATCCGGTTTACAAATTTCGAGAAAAATGTAAAAATTCTGATAAAAGATCAATGTGTATATGTGTATAGGTATATAGGTAGTTTGAGGCCTTTTTGGTTTGTATTTTTGAAAAATAGTTTAATCGAATAAATTTTAATGTTGGCAGCCTTTTTCTTTGCAATTCTGGTTTTTACGATGCTATTTTTGAAACCAAAAATAGTTCGTCTTGATATTGAAAAATACATTGCCAGGTATTGCTGCTAAGCAAATTTTACATGATTTAAAATGTATTTTCCCGTTACATTTTATTTCATAACAAGAATAATAATTTATTACAAGACATTTACGCTTTTTCTAAAAAGTATTTCATAACGTTATTTGAATTTTAAAACACGTAAGTAATCCATTCAATTTTTGCACATATAAAGGAAATGGAACATTAAATGAATTTTTGTTTGAAAATATGTCATAAAAATTAATTTAAATATTTTGTTGTTTGAAAACCTGAAAAATGTTTCGGAAATGTTTTGAAAATTGCATATTTCTAAATATAGTCAAGCACACGTTACTCTCTTCAATGCTTTCCATTAAATTCACGTATTCAAAAATAGTATGTAAACATGTAATAGTATTCTAAAATGCGTGTAATATAACACAATTACGAATGTGAATTGAAAACGAAATTTGAAAGTGGCAGTCGGTTGGTTTCCGGAGGCTGCCGGTCGCAATGTCAAATGGCAATAGCTACAATGGTACTGGACGGACATGTAGCTTGAGTGAGTGGAGGACCATAAAATGCATGTGTATTTAGTGGGCGTGGGCGGCAGATGGTGGGCAAGGAAGGGGGCAAAAGCAGGAGCATACAGCAGCCTCACCACCATACCGCATTTATTTAACTCAATAATGGAGGGAAAGTCAGGGAGTTGGGAAGTGAGGAAGGACTCTTGTATGTGAGCCTCGACAAACAAGACTCATTTTTGCATAAAGTAAAAATTTGTGCGAATGTGTACAAAAAAAAGTGTGTTGTGTGTGGTGGGAGCGAGTGGTAGTGGTTGGTGGTGGTGGTGGTGGTGGTGCTGGTGTGGAGAGTGAAAAGTGGAAGCGTGTGGAAGATAAAGCAAAGTCGGGGTACGGTAGGTAATGTTCGCAATACCGGGTTTCGGGTAAGGACTCGCACTGGTGCTTTTCTATAAGAGCCGAACACCTACTGCACGGGTTCGAGGAACTTGAGCGTCAGGCGATCAATATTGAGGAGGTGGAGGAGAAGAGGAGGTCACAGCCTTGAATTTCGTCGGCCTTGCAAAGCTTTTCTAGTGATCGATATCCGTCACTATTTCGTTTACGGATTCCATTCGTGTCTTTTCTCAACTGTGTCTTACGAATTTCCTCTCTCTCTCGCTTTCTCTCTCGCTCTCTCTCTCCCTCCTACTTACCTAATAAATAATCACATACTCATTGTCATCTAATCTACACAATGTAAGACTCTACACACGCCACTGAATTTTGCATTAATTGTTTGTCCAATATAAATATCCTCACAAAAACTAACCTAATCCTCCACTGAAAACCTGAGCAGTCGCTTTTTTTTTACTCTTCTCGTCTCTGTATTCTATTATTATTCTGCCTTATATTTTCATGTAATACCTTCTCCTCCTTTCCCCTTTTTTAGTTCATCGCTTTCTATTTTCTGTTTTCTATGCTCTAGATTCTAGACGCTGGAATAATCCGAGAATTCTCAGACAACGCAGAGCATGTTAGGGAGTATTTGCTTGGTATTAGTACGCCATGCATGCTTATCTAGGTACCTACCTACTTGTTTATACTTCCCCTTATGCTTAAATTGAAATTCCTCCAACCTTTAAAATCCACAGGAATTGCATACCTACGTGAGTCATACTTAATCATAATAATATTATGCGAGAAATAATAAAATTCAATGAAAGCTAGAATACGTAATATATTATTGTATTAATTTTTTTGTACTGTGACTTGCTGCAATGTTCCTTATTTTCATATGTTGTATATGAGGCTTGAATAAAAATCAATTTTTTCTGTATTTTATTTTGTGTTCCACCTTCTACGATTTATAACGATAGTTCTTTGTAATAGTTTTAATTATGATTTCCAGTAGAACAACAAGTCTAGCCTGTATACCATGCAAGGCAAGGCATAATTTTTGGTGTTGTTGCTAATTTTTCCTGCAAATTTTAGTTTTTCCATGTAAGTTTGACATGCTTTACATTGAATCTTGCTGTGTGTAGAAATATGGAAATTATGTAAGTAGGAAACTAATTATAATTTTTTAAAGCAATGAATTAAAAGGGATTTTATTTTGTCTAGTAGCATCTGAGAAAAATATTATGCAAAATACTCCTGCACCATACTGTTGTGAGAAACAGACCGTGAATGTAAATACAAATACGTATAGGGTATAGAGGTGTATAGCTGAATTAATTTTAATATCAAATGACTGCCCAGACTTTTGTGAGGGT
Source organism: Dicyrtomina saundersi (assembly GCA_034695245.1). Classification (NCBI taxonomy): domain Eukaryota; kingdom Metazoa; phylum Arthropoda; class Collembola; order Symphypleona; family Dicyrtomidae; genus Dicyrtomina; species Dicyrtomina saundersi. The sequence goes on from JAQFZE010004188.1 coordinate 4,809, forward strand.
GTATATTTATTCAGTTTTTAATTTTAGCCATGCATTTCATAGATCAGGTTCTCAAACCATATTTTTGAAAAATTAATAATATTAAATATATATAATTTTGTATTTAAAATATTTGTTTCCTATTCTTCTCAAACCGATGACATTGACAACCTTTTTTATGCTGGATAATTTTGGGGTTTAAAAAGCTGCTTGAAAAGTCTAATTTAAATTTGGATATTAATTTTGACGTGTGATAGTAGGTGAAGGAATTGTAAACAGTATAGAAACAGTCAGAGAAGTGAAGTAAAAAGTAAAAACAATACAAAAAGTACAGAAGAAAAAAAACAGAGTTCCAAGTTGAAATTCACTAGGAAGGTTTTAAATTAAAATAACTCGGCCGACCCCGACACACATTTAGTTTCCGTGTGTGCAGTGTACATATTATGTAGGTAACTGGAAAAATCCTCGATCCTCAGTACTACGTGCAACTCAATCATTAAGTCGCAGTAAAGTCTCTCATGGAGCACTTACTTACTACCACACTACCTAGAATATGTATGTTAATGTTTCTATATACTACTATGCTCTGCAAGCCCTATATATATTTCTGAGAAGGTGTGGAAATAAAGTCGAATTAATAATTTCCATAGTAGCCTTACGGAAGTGTGCGGACGTCATCACAGGATTCTAATCAGGTTCGTAGAACGAGAGGAGAGTGTGGAAGTGAATTCTGTTTCCTACATTTTACCTCCATGTAGGTACATACAAACGAATCTCGAAAGTCGAGAGTGCAGTGTGTCGAAAGTGTATAGAAAGGGAGAAAGAAAAACCAGCTCCTTCTTTTCTCCTCCTTCCTTTCTACTAAAACGAATTTTGTATCTTTGGAACAGAGAGAAAGTTCAATTTACTATCAGTATTTAATATTTCTAGTATTTTAAATTTTAAATTTTTGTATGAAAACAATTTTCATTTTAAATTTTGATAATGTTGCCCATAATGGAATAGTTTTTGATGTGAACACGTTTTGAACTAGAATTTATCAATTCAAATAATATACGTAGGATATTTTTCTTTAAATTCCAAATAAAAATATCGTTGTACAATTCCAGTAAGAAAAACGTCTTGGTTTGTGCTATTGAAACCTTATACATATTTTCTTTGCCTCGCGCTTTGCCTACTGATTACTGAGCTGAAATTTAAGCATTCCAAGAAATAATTTTCATTTTCTCGACTACGCACTCACTTACCCAGGTACTCTAGAATTTCACTGGGGCTATTTCACAGACCAAGTAGGTATACGAAGCATGAGGACGAACACGAGTCCGTATTTTTTTAAAGCTAAAATCTTGATTGTATCGCACGAGAAAGTGTGGGCTGTACCACGGAAATGGTACGGACCGGATAACCTTTCATTGGCTTAGTGATCTGGGCAACGATTACACACTCTCTCCACTCCTACTCAAACTACATTAATTCCCTCTCAGAACTCTAACACGACTTTAAGGAAATACAAGTAGGAAATATATACATGTATGCATTCTATAGACTTTATGCTCACACAATTTCTTATTATTATAAATAGGTATAGGTATAGATATACAATTAGTGGAGTGATGGTGATGGTCTATCTGAGCGGAATCTGACTCATGATCAACAGTCGCTCTGTAGAATATGCTTTGACTTAAATATAAACAAAAGACTTTCACATATGACATCTATACATACATAGGTAGGTGCCTACAAACAAATGAAAGTTACAAAATTCCTGTGAAACTGCCCACGTCTTCCCGGATTCTTAAATACAAAAAAATGACACTATTGTGTTACTAATACTAATTGTAGGGCATTATAATCTCACGAAAAACATATGATACTGCGTCAAACACAAGTTCAGATTAAAAGTAAATGGAGAAAAAATGGTAATTGACACATCAAAAATCACACTGACAACATTGTAGATTGAACCTATACAGAATGATTACACAATCCAATATCCAACCAATAATGAAATGACGCTTTCTCTCGCAAATTCTACAAAATTAATTGGAATTTGAACAAACGTTGAATAATCATAAATACAGTGACACAGTTTAATTCATAGTTGTGAGTACTATGAAGTAATAGGCATTGCTCCCAAAATTCAAATGTAACATAAACACTGTTGTTATTGGGAGCTATGTGTATTTTCCTACATAATTTAACCGTTAGTGCTGTTTCATTTACAATTCCAGGGAATCATTTCGTAAACTTTTGAGATCAAAGCATAGCCTCATTCATAGTCGAATACCACTACGTTCTTGTATTTTCTCTATTTACCAAAGCAAGTACCTACGTGCGTAGTAAGTTAGGTATTTGACAAAGTTTAATTGGAATTACCCACGTCAATACTATACATTCGAAAATTCATCAGAATTCACGTAGACATTTTCCATGAAGGACATTTTTAAAAATAGGAAGCCTCTTAGAGGAAATCAAAACTCTGTTACCTTTACCTTGAAAAGCTCTTGCCCAATGTTCTCTTCAGATTTTTTTTAGATCAACTTACTGAACTCCCGAACTCCAAAACTTTTCACAAAACTGTGAAGACACAAAGACTGAAACTGAGCATGCCGTGGCCATGACCACAGTTCCCAATAGAATGGGTAGTACTTTTAATTTTACAATCAGGACTATAATATATTATGGTAGTTCAATTAAATGCACAAATCAAACTTTAACAAATAAGTTTTTCCTCCACAGCACAGATGTGAAATATTGTAAAGTTTTAAATTTACCAGTAAGGGCATGTGGTCAAAATTACACTAGACAGGATGTTAGCACTCTATTCCACGTCTATCAGAAGGTAACTGATAAAGTGTTCTTTGAATTGAATTGAAAGTTCATGAAGCATTAAACCTTCATTAACATGCTACTAAATATCTTCCCTTTCGCGTTACATTTTTGGGGAAAATATCCAAAAAAATACTTACTATTGCATTCTTTGAAAATGATAGCAGATAACGATGTAAGATATGAATACAAGTTAGGACTTAGGAACGACAAAGTTAAGAAACGTACCTGCCTGACAATAAAATCTATAGAATTCTTAGAATATGTGAAGCAGAAAGACACCTACCCACATTTGCATATTAATATCACACTGAAATTCTTTTAATTTAGTCATATTAAAAGTAGTAGTACTACAACTTATTGAAATTTCATTCGCGTCTCGTATAGTATGTAGTAGTCATACCAATGCCAATACTAATACAAGGATGCCAACAATAATCCTCTGCCCACCACCAATTAAATCTAAATTTCATCACCCCCAAATTCCAGTCAGATCCACTCTCAGATAGTATTACAGAGGACGCTTTGAATATTTGTAGAGACAGAGAAGGTAGGGGGGAGGGGTGTATGGGGGGACAGCGTGACTCTGACTTGGTATTTTTGTGGGCGTACTATGGGTGCTTGGAATGTACGAAATTTTCTCAGTTTCTCAAGCACTACCATACAAGATATGTGTACAAGGAGAAACAGAACCAGAACCAGATAACAGCAGTGAAATCAACGGAGACAATTATATACGTAGGTATATTATGAACTGAGGACTGAGATGCACTTAGTTAAATATGTATGTAAACCGTAAACAGGCTGAGAGCCCTCAGATAGCAGTATTGGAATGGATACATGATGGAAATGGCATGTTTTGTAGTATAGTACAGGATATTATGTAGATAGGTAGGTACGGTCGACGTGGACGGTAAACGAAGGGAGCTCTGACTGCTCCTGTTGCCGTTGCCATTTGCAATTGCCATTGCTATGGAAGTTGATCAGCCGCAGCACTCCCATTAAAATGTCTTTGGTATGAATTGCTAACTTTTCCGAAGGGAAGAGAAGACATGGGAACGTGAAGCTATTTATAGTTGATGAAGCCTACTTATTGAAAAACGTTCCTTTTCCATCATCGACTCCTAAAGTACAATACATAATGGATACAGAAAAGATACACGGGACAGCAAGTATTTGTTTCCTCCACATATATCTATATCTGAAATACGTGAAGGAGAGCTGCTGTAGCGGTGCTCATGTGTCTTAAATTTAGTAGAAACTCATGTACTACATAAGTATGTCTCGTGACTCCTGCCTGCCAAACCACCATTCACTATACTACCTACCTACATTGCAGTGTACACACACAGACACAGTTAACGTCCTAGTAGTGGGTAACGTGTCAATGTCTACACCTACAGTATAGCAGGTTGTATTAATTGCGTATAGGCCCACTCACTCAGTTCATAACTCCAACTTAATGAGAAAGGCATATTAATGCTTCATGGACAGGCTTCACTTTGAACTGCTTTGGCTAAACGAAAAAAGAAATTCCATCAATAGATTAATGATGAATGTAGGAAAGAGTATAAAACACACGTTGGAATTCATGGCCGTGCTCATATATTGGCATGGGTAATGGGTCTCTTGCTATTGATATAATTATTGGTTGGTGGGGATGGAAATGGAAATGGAAATGGCACTACGACTACGACTCCGACTCCGACTACAAAATAGAGATAGTGACTAAAGTGCTACAGAACACACCCGAAATAATATAGAGGTAGAGAGACATGCCCAGTCCCGTCCAACTCCAAACAAACAGACACAACATAGGCACCTACCCTCACAACACTATACGGGCTATCATGAAGCATTGCTCATTATTATTCTCTACCTCGCGAATCTATCCCAGCAACAGCAACTCTCTACATTTTCACACACACACACACACACACTCTGGAGCTCATTTTTTTTTGAATTTACATTTTACACTTGCAGTCGTCATCTTCAGCCTCTTAGCGTCTTCAATGTAAATCCAATCCAATCCAAATCCAATGTATTATTTCCACGGCTCGATTGCACATTCTAACTGTTGTCCCGCCTACCTACATGCATCGTCACTATATGATACAGCGGCACTCTAATCGTAAGAGTGTATTGTTTTCCCAAGCAGTCCCAAGTGCATCCCTGTACAGGTATAATGTGTGTGTGTGTGTGTACACTTCAGCTTTTGCCTTTGCCTTAGCAAACTTGCTCCTTGTCCAAACTCCAAACATACACCGTACGTACTTGCGTATGTGGGTACATATATCTACAATGAGATCTGTGATGGTATGGGACTGGCATGGTATGCTACGGTAGGCTGATGGTGGTGGTGAGACGGGTGATATTTGGTAAGTGTTATCGAAACAACATTACAATGTTTGAGTTCCTCTAGGTAGAGAGATACCACGCCGGGTCGTCTTGTCTTCTGTGGACATGGACGCGCTCAGAAGGCTCACGAGGCTCTCTGATGATGCATATGATGATATGGCTCGCATACAAAATTGACTTCATACTTGTACACACACTCATCGGCATCGGGAGTGAGGAGAGTGAGGAGTAGTAGTAGTCTGTGTACACTCTCTCCTACATGCATAGCCCATCTACCTATACGCAATATTAAATGATAAAAGCTCTTTTGGAGAAGCCGTCCTCGATCTTCAATTCCTTCACAATCAGAGAGGAGAACTGAGAGAATGAAGCGAACTCGACTCATGCAAACAATGGTTGTTCAACTTATCTGTGGAGAGAGGAATGTGGTGCCCCCGGAGAGTACCTCTAGAAACCTGACAGAAAAACATATAGGTATACATACATCTATGGGCAGCCCAGTGGCTTCCATACAGACAGCCAGAGAGTCCGCATACTCCATACGTCAATACCTCATACTGTTGGAATCTACTACGGCATCATGACATGGGGAAGTTCACAGTTTACGTTTACAAAACTACAAATTCAAAACTGAGTACTACAGTATCCGCCTCAGCATATAGCCCCTGTACTCTCCGTTGAGTGGAATTGCATTATGTACTTCCTACTAATAATAACATAATAAATTATATAGTTTAGAGTACTTAATGTTTCTAGCACAAATACCTACCTACCTACCTACCTACCTTGACTTTGGCATTGGAAAGAGTTGCTACACTACTTAAGGCTACCAACAAAGTTTGACTCAATACCTTAATATTGACATTTTACATTTTAAGTAGGCATTCCCTTCCGCTGAGTATTTGGTCATATTTCTTTATCAACAGCTCTCCTATCTCATTGTATAATTCAATTTTCTGCAGAAATGAGAAAATTTGGGTTTTGTCAATTTTTTTATTTATTTTTAAATACCAAGTTTGAAAAGGAAATCATGCAAATTAAATCTCAATCCCGCAAGATTAATCACTAATGGATTTTCTTGGTTTATTTTGGTTTTGTAAACACTTTGAATGTTGACTGGAATTTACTTTTAAAATGGTTTCTTCCTCTCTTTGCATGAACTAAATTACGATTACGATCTTTAACAAGACAAATTCCTGCCCTCTAGCATGTGTAATAAATTCCATTCAGCATAAAGAAAAACAAGATCTATATAATAAGTCACCAGGATGGAGGACAAATTGAGCTGTAGCTTCTGAAACGTTGGACGTACAAAGTCGCAAAAGGTACCAAAAGACGCAGAATGACGCGAGGAGTACAAACAAATGTATACATTTGTAGATATGTGAAAGCCTAGCCCAGGAACGGAGATGGTAGAAATTGAAATTTGGGAAATATGAGGAAAAAATGGGTTTGCGGGGCGCGCATCTTCATTTGAACGGCTTAATGCATGAAAGAGTACGAGGTATCAAAAGATGCAGAATGAACCAGGGAGTTCATATAAGGCGAGAAATTTAAAAAAATGTTGCCCAAAGACCACCCCAGCGCGAAGCGCTTGAAAG
>JAQFZE010004189.1:0-11575 GCA_034695245.1 Dicyrtomina saundersi
CCACCCCCACCCCCAGGCCCCATCCCAAGCGAACAATGTGTTGTTTTCTCTAATCATGGACGAAATTATAGATACTGCAAATATCCATTCGTAAGCACTAATAATACGTCAATAATTATTTAATGTTATGAAAATTGCAAAAGTAGAAACTTAATTTAAGTCCTACACTGACAAGGAATAATAATGCAAAAATTTGAAAATTAGTATATTAGTTAATACAAATCGTGTTGCTGTTAATGTGAGATATACTTGAAAATCAAAATTATTTAATTTTTTTAAGCTTAACTGGTTTCAAGCACGCGTCTTCTGCTGTGCTCGCTTCAAAGACGGGAGTTTAGCGGATGTAAGAAGTTTTACAGAAGCTGAGGAACTCGGAAACTATGGCCATAATAATATATCAAAATTTCCAGACTCAATAGGAGATATTATGTATTGTAAGTGAAATTAATAATCAAAGACTATAATATATGGAGTACATGCAGTGCAGTGGTATTAAGAACACCATATATAATATTTAGGCCTCCGGTCCACTAACAAGATTATTAACTTGTCAAATTATTTAATTGCCAAAAAATCTATAGTATATATGCTTTGCATTTACAATTGTTCTTGGATTTTTAAATTTAACTTTAATAACACTTTTTATATTATGTGTGTTTCTTAAAGTAATTATATATCGTCTGTGAAGAACCAAAATGACCCATATCCATTTTTTGTCAAAAACAAAATGCACTATCTGCAGACAAAAATAAAATAACATGTTCATCAAAGCATGTGTATAGAACCTTGTGCATTTTTCAAATAAAACGTATATAGAACATTTTGTACTTTTGAATAACACTTAAATAGTACATTTTGCACTTTTAAAAAACACTTAAATAGAACATTTAACAGAACATACACTTTTCAAAAACATGTAAATTAAACATTTTACACTTTTCAAAAACATTTAAATAGAACATTTTACACATTAAAAAACACGTAAATAGAACATTTTGAACTTTTACAAAATGTGTAAATAGAACATTTTACACTTATCAAAAACATATAAATAGAACATTTACACTTTTAAAAAACACTTAAATAGAACATTTTGAACTTTTAAAAAGCATGTATATAGAACATTTTACACTTTTCAAAAACATAGAAACATATTTTAGAAACTTGTGATTAGCATTGTAAGCATGTATTTTATTTACTGTCATTTTGGTTTGACATAGCTCATTTTAATTCTAGCATAAATTGGAAATGGGTCATTCTGGTTCTTCATAGACGATATGTTACTTTCTTTGTATATAATGATTGTATATGATATTTGTTTCAACATTATGATGGTAACATAATAGAACAAGATAATAATAAACTACATTGTGGAATTTATTTTTATCATTGTATAGGGTTACCCTGGACAGGGGCACAGTCAATTACTCCTGTTAAAAAATGGACTTGGACCAACAAAGCTGACTCAACTGAACTTAACAGTGGAAAACTTTGGGCAGCTGGGTATGCACCGGACCACAAAAAAGCCGAAAGTTGCGGACAATTGTCCCTAAGGAGTTCAAGGGGTATTTCTACGGAAGATTGTTTACTTCCGCAGCCATTTATTTGCCTTGTACCCTGACAACAACACACGTTTGGCCTTTAAGTGAGACAAACTGAAAAAGTGTAAACATGGTTATAGAATATATATGTGGAAGCATCTATAATTATTAATTTAGCCTGGCACATCTCTAGCACATTTTATAAAAATACAAAAATATGATTAATACCAAATCAACATAATATCGTGCGTGAACAACCAAAATGACCAATATCCAATTTAAACCACAATCAAAATGAGCGATGTCATAAAAACACTTAATAAGAAAGATGCGTTCAATGTTAATTACATGAGAATTTAAAAAGTGTAAATTTCTCTATTTACATATGTTTTCTAAAAGGTGCAAAATGTTCTAATTTAATGTTTTTGCAACGTGCAAAATGTTCAAATTCCAGGTTTTTGAAACGTGCAAAATGTTCTAATTCCATGTTTTTGAAACGTGTAAAATGTTCAAATTCCATGTTTTTGAAAAGTGTAAAATGTTCTAATTCAATGTTTTTGAAACGTGCAAAATTCTATAATTCAATGTTTTTGAAAAGTGCAAAATGTTGTATATTTCCATGTTTTTCAAAAGTATAAAATGTTTTATTTACATGTTTTTAGGAAGTTCAAAATGTTCTATTTAAATGCTTTTAGGATTGTAAAATATATCAATATTTTGTAAATAGTTTATTTTGTTGTTAGCTAAAAATGGATATGAGTCATTTTGGTTCTTGAACGGGCGATATTACATAAAGGATTAATAAAAAACATTTGTTACTATACGTATAGTAAAATCGATCTAATTACCCTAACAGTAAATTTAACAAAAATAACTTTTCTAATATTGCAAATATTGGTGGCAAATATGTATGCTCTTTAGTACGGTTTATTAGGAAATATCTTGGTAGAAATAAAGTGTAAAAGCCAAACAAAAATTGGCTCGAATTAAACTTGTAAGCCACAATTTAAATGCTTTTTAAATATATGTTTTATACAGAAATAAAAACAAAAGCTTTGAAATGTTTCTGTTTAGTTGTCAACGTTCACAGTTGACGGGAAAGTCCAAAATCAATAATCTTAAAATCTTTTTTAAATTTAATTTGTGGACTTATCTTGTTTTGCCCAAAAAATTAATAACTTTTAACATGGAGTAAAAAGTCCGTGAGACAAAATTTAAGTTGTTTTGAGTCAAACCAAACATTTTTAACTTTTGAGTATTTTCTCTTACATAAAAAACATTCACGCACAAAATTGTCATCCGCAAACTATTAAATCACTGGAAAACCAAATTAAAATCAAAAATACATGTTTCAGGTGGACTTATATCGCATTCTGCCAAAAATAATATAAATGGACTTAACCGGTTTTGCAAAAAAATCAAAATTCAGGCTATTTTTAAAAATTAGTTTAGTTGAACTTTGACCTTTACCATTCAACACAGTAATGTATCTAGTTGAGAAGAGCAAATACCACACATAACCCTATTTTTGAAAAATCGGAAAAATAGACTTATCCCGTTTTACTAGAAAACTCTTCATTTATTATTTTTAATGTATTTTAACTGTCAATTAACTACAATGTTTTCATTAAAGTAATTAAATGTCATTTAGCCTTATAATTGATCAGAGCCAAACGAAGGAATTACTTTGAGACAGCAATTTGTTTCCATTACAAAAACCACCGTTTTGATTTTATTCATGGTTTTCTTTAGTAAATCAAAATGTTGTATTTACATGTTTTCAAAAAATGAAAAATGTACTTTTTCATAATTCAGAAAAGTGCAAAAATGTTCTATTTACATGTTTTGAGAAAAGTGAAAAATGTTTTATTTCCATGTGTTTTAAATGTACAAATTTGTTTATTTTGCATGTTTTTGAAAAGTCAAAATATATTTTTTTGTACATATTTTTTAAAATTGCAAAATGTTCCATTTACATATATTTTGAAAATTCAAGCAGCAGGGGCTGCCTGCACTGGCCACCTTATCCGGCCCTGTATTTAATGATCAAATCTTAATTAAGTTTAATCGATTTATTAAAGGTAATTAAATTAATCTCATTGAACTTCATATCTCAGTGGCGAGTGTATAAATGTCATTAGAGAATTTATTCCATACCTATATACATATATGCTTTTAGGATACCAGTGATATATGATATGAATATAGGGTTATTCACATGTTATTATTTTAAGTCTTCCAAGAAGTGCCATCCACCTGTTATGTACACGCGGTACTCACAGTAATTTGTATTACTTTAGAACATTTTGCACCTTTTTAAAAACATGTAAATAGAATATTTTGCAATTTTCAGAAAACATGTAATTAGGACATTTTGCACCTTTTCCAAAACATGTAAATAGAATATTTTGCAATTTTCAGAAAACATGTAATTATGACATTTTGCACCTTTTCTAAAACAGGTAAATAGAATATATTGCAATTTTAAGAAAACATGTAATTAGGACATTTTGCACCTTTTTAAAAACATGTATGTAAATAGAATATTTTGCAATTTTCAGAAAACATGTAATTATGACATTTTGCACCTTTTCTAAAACAGGTAAATAGAATATATTGCAATTTTAAGAAAACATGTAATTAGGACATTTTGCACCTTTTTAAAAACATGTATGTAAATAGAATATTTTGCAATTTTCAGAAAACATGTAATCAGGACATTTTGCACCTTTTTAAAAACATGTAAATAGAATATTTTACACTTTTAAAAAACACTTGAATAGAACATTTTGACCTTTTCAAAACTATGTAAATAGGACAATATATCAACCTTTTCAAAAACATGTAAATAGAACAATTTGCTCGTTTTAGAAACTCGGGATTAGCATTGTAAGCATTTATCTTATTTACTGTCTTTTTTTGAGATAGTTTATTTTAATTTCAGCCTGTAAATTGGAAATGGGTCATTTCGATTCTTCACAGACGGTATGAATATAGAGTTTTATTTACATATTATTATTTTTAGTTATCTAAGAAGTGCCACCATCACTATAGCCTGTTTCCCGGTACTCAGAAATTGTGCTTGTATCACCCTGCACTATTTTATTGTTTAATTAAACCTCAACAATCTTAATCACATAATTTGTTTTTGTAATAGATCACAATTCATAATTAAGACAAATCCCAGCAAGAGCCTTGTGTCATAATCAATTTAATTAAAGTATCGTTAAATCATTTTAAATCACATTCAAAATCGTTAAGAACGGAATGAGTAAGCAACGAGGTTTTCTATTCTACATGCGTTCAATTTCTGCCTCGTACGCTATATCGTTTACATATTTATAAACTTTTCATTGTTTTTTTTAAAACAAAATTTAAACTTTGTGCATCTGAATGAAAGCAATTTCAACCCCCAATTAGCTGAAAATAAATCCAACTCTGCAAAATTATGCACATTTTGACCGCTCTGATTGCACTGTTGCTCTGCAGCAGTGTCAAAGGAGGAAAATCCAAAAGTAAAACCAAATCTGGTGTCAACACTACCAAAACCAAATCAGACGACAATTCACAGTTTGTAAGAAAATTTTGCAGTTCCGACAAAGAATGTCTTTTTGGATTCAAATTTTGCTCCGTCACTCCATTCGTAAGTGTCTACGTTTGCATCCCTTTATGTCGGGGCAATCCAGCCTCCGGACCCGGACCTGGACCCGCCCCTGGACCCGAACCTGGCCCCGCTCCCGGCCCTAACATGCCAGAATATGTTAACTTTTCTCTTAATTGACGAAATTAAAAAAAACTGCAAATATCCATTCGTAAGTACTATAAAGTTATTTATTATTTAATTTTATGAAAATTGTAAAAGTAGAAACTTAATTTAAATCCCACTGACAACGAATAATTATGCAAAATTTGAAAATTAGTATATCAAGTTATACAAATCTTGCTGCCTATATGTGAATGTTCTAAATCCATGTTTTTGAAAAGTGTAAATTGTTCTATTTACATGTTTTTGAAAAGTGTAAAATGTTCTGCTTACTCGTTTTCGAAAAGGTGCAAAATAGTCTAGTTCCATGTTTTTTGAAACGTGCAAAATTTTCTAATTCCATCTTTTTGAAACTTACAAAATGTTCTGGTTCCATGTTTTTGAAACGTGCAAAATGTTCTAATTCCATGTTTTTGAAAAGATGCAAAAATGTCTAATACCATTCGTAAGCACTAATACGTCAATAATTATTTAATTTTATGAAAATTAATTAGGAGATAGAAACTTAATATTTCAATCAAAATGAAATTACAAATAATACAAAATTTGAAAATTTATTATATCATCGTTAATACAAATAATGTTGCTTAGAATTCACAAGATATATCGTTAAAGTACTGTTAACATAATATGAGATATAATTCTAGCAATCAAATTATTTAATAATGTTTAAGCTTAACTGGTTTCAAGCACACATCTACTGCTGTCGTCAGTTTAAAGTAACTTTAGCAGATATACGAAGTGCTGAAGAGGCTGAGGAATTTGGAAACTATGGATATAATACTATTGGCCAATATCCAGACGAATCAGGGGATCAAAAATATTGTAAGTAAAATTAATAAAATCAAAGAATATAATATTGAGTAAATGGAGTTATATTGAGCACCCTATAAAATTTTCTGAAGGCCAAACATGACAAGAATATTAAACTATCAATAATTTATTTAAATGCCGAAAAATCTATACACGCCTTACATTTACAATTGATCATAAAATTAGATTGAAATAAAAACGTCAAATAAATAACACAACACTTTATTCAAAGAACAAATATTTGTATTTGTTTTTTAAAGTAAATATACATCGTCTGTGAAGAACCAAAATGACCTATATCCATTTGTAGCTAAAAACAATATCAACTATCTACAGAATACACAAATATGTCTTAAGGGTATTTAAATAGAACAGTTTGCACTTTTAAAAAAACATCTAAATAGACCATTTAACACTTTAACAAAAAATGTAAATAGAAAATATTATTAACAGTTTTAAAAAACATGTAGATAAAACATGTAATACTTCTGACAAACATTTAAATAGAACTTCTTGCACTTTTGAAAAACATATAAATAGAACATTTTACAGTTTTAAAAAACATGTAAATAGAATATTTTACACTTTCAAAAAACACGTACATAGAAAATTTTACGCTTTTAAAAAATATGTAAATAGAACATCTTATTACGCTCTTCAAAAACACCTTGTTAAAAATTTACGCATGTTTCTCATTTTGTTTGTATGACATAGCTCATTTTGATTCCAGTTTAAATTAGAAATTGATTGATTGATTGATTGAACTTTATTACCGTGTTATTTAGACCAATTTGGCACATAGCCATTCTTCCATCGGTAATAAAATTGAAACCAGGATCACAAATGAGCGGGACGCACTGGTAAATGTGGCAGTGTTCCACATATGCTCATTTGCGAACCAGTTGCCGAGTTATATTCCTACCATAATTTTTCTCGAATTGTTGCGCGTAATATTTTGTAAATTGCAAAATGCGTATGGTCCTAATATTAAAAGGCCTAAATTAATTTATGAAACCTAAATTAAAATTATGCGATAATGCATACTGGCTGGTTCTTGCAGTGGGAAAGGCCTGTAAAAGCCCTTGAACCTAGCAGTGTGACATCTACAGTCAAGCACAGAGGAGGTGTGTAACGCCCTTCAAATGTTCTGCGTCAACAGAATTTAACCATGTAGCTTACTCGTTGTGTTTGTCAGGCAGCGTAATGGTGTGGGGCTTTTTTTCTGCTCACGGAGTCGGAACGTTAGTTTATATCCCCAAAACCATGACTAAAGAAGTTGACATGCATATTTTGAATAAAAATATCCGGAATTCGGTTCAAATCTATGATAAAAAACACAACTGAATTGATCACTATCCTATAAAAAGATTGTGAGAAGATTAGCCCTGAATTCACACAAAAGCAAGTCGAGTCTGTTCCGAATAGGATTCGGGAGCTTTTGGCCGCAAAGGGAGATATTAAATAGATTTAGTTTTAAAAAAATCCAAAACCACAATTACTTTTTTCCCGCGTTTTTTTATTACATTTTCGCATTTATTTAATTTCTAGAAATCCAGTTAAGCTACAGCTTTTGCATGCATTGCAATTGATAACTAATAAAGTGACTTACATTTATTTACATTTACATGTTATTTGCTCTGAATCGTTTATGAGTTATATGCACTTTAATTCATACCACCCCGAATCACACATACTTATTTCCACTGATTGTAGGTGCGTTTGTGGGTTCGTAATGCTATATCATTAGTGAATTTGTTTTGTTTAAATAAATGAAACGTTACAAGCAGGGGTCAGGTACCAATGGCGCCATCCAAATTTACCAAAATTTTGTACCCACTCTCCCGCCTTGCTATGTTCTTAGGACTGCGTAAATGGCTATCGATAACGTGGGCTGTCTTGTTTTTTTAAAGTGCCCCACCCTGAACTTTAGTGTCGCCATTTATGTTTCACCCCTATCAGCCAACCATACTTACACGTGGGACCTGTATTATGCGTGAATGCCCATAGATTAACCCAGGAGGGTTTGAACAAAAATGTACCTACAATTCAAAACTCATAGAACCTACGTATGCATTTAAGTAGCATTTAATGTGACGAGCACTCAGGGCCGACACAAACTCGCTTTTTGTACGTGTGTGTTTTAAAGTGAAAAAAATTTTGATTCTTGGTCCATTTAACTGCTAGTTGCAACAAACTTACTAAATAGATTGTGTCCAAAAACTATACAGCACATCTAAATCGCATTTGTGATTTTTTAGAAGTTGTTAAAATATTGTTTGTTTAAAATTGCGACCTGTGGCGTGAACCAACGAAAAAGGGGACAGACGGACAGACACACAGACGGACGGACATAACCATTTCATTAGATGCTGCTAAAGATTAGCATCTAATACCGACTGAGCATGCAAAGCGATGCGTGTTGTCAGCCGCTTCTCACTATATTCTATCCTCCCATTTGGCTAATAATTTTGCTGTGATGAGATGGGATAAAGGGGAAAAAATTAGGGAAAGAGAATAATTGCGACTGAGTGGTGAGGTTATGGTGAGGTTCTTTAGTTCAAGCTTTAGTTCAACCAACAGCCCTAAGCCCTTCACGCATTCAGTAGAACCAGCAATACTCCCTACTCACCTCCTTAGCCGTAGAATTTTAAATATTTTATTTATTTTGAGGACGGCAATAATCAGATATTAAGAATTGGGAAAATGAAATAGAGAAAATCTAAAATAATCGAAGTTTAATTTTATGGGAATAGAAGTTGCATTGGTAGGTCAATGTGGGAAGCCTTAGTCCGAGATCTTCTCACAAATCTCCACAATAAGGTTCGTTGACAAGAGAATTCGGGACACACGCACCTAGGTTTAGACGTTAGTGCGCAAAAAGCTCCATCGCCTGACAGACCTCAACTGCTAATCTTCCATTTTGGAGAAACTTACATTATTTCTCTGTTGTATCTACATACTATGAACTTAAATAATGGTAAAGGAAAAGAGATTCGTTAAACCTCCAATTCTTATTTTCCCCGCGCAGGTCCTATTCTAAAAGAGAAAAACGGGTTCCGAGAATCTCAATTCTATGTAAAAATTGGCATGAAATGAGAAAATAAAACTATAAACTACGATGAGGATAATCACGTAGAAGGAAGAGAACGTAAAAATTTTATTTACACTGGTACACAATCGTACTTGCCTAAACGACACAGTAACAAACATACATTGTTTTACAAAAAATATTTACACATAAATGCAATGTAATATAGAACATCATGGATAAAAATTCTAAGATAGAGTTATGGCATATAAATGATGATGTGCAATCCTGTTTGATCCTCGGACATGAAACTATGAGTTGAGATATGACTATCAAGGTACATAGGTATTTGAGAAAACAAAGAATAAACTTTCAAACTGTACATTCGGAAAAAATCATGATGATGAGAAAATCGAGGATTGGTACAATTGAGGTATTTAGATAATGAAGACAATAGAGAACGAAGCTGATTATTGAGAGAAAATGGAAAACTATGAAACAATTTATTCAGATACTCGAAAATAAGAAGAGAAAATGAAAAATGAAATGATTCTAATTTTTCCGTGTGGCAAATGCCCACACGGCAAAAACTCAATTAAAAGTGATTTAACTGTTGAGATTTCGTTTTGTTTTAGTCCACCTAAAGCTATTACAATTGACCTTACGTATTTAGAATTGACGAGGTTGAGAGGAGATGACTAGAACAATCTTGAGTTAAGAGGCCTGGTTTTTGAACGATGAAGAATTTAGATTATACTTTTTGATCCAATTACCTATATTTCTAACAATGGTTGAATTTTGATCTCTTATTTTAAATATTTTATCTTTACCACTTATTAGATTAATATCATTAATTTATTAAGGGGAATGTACAAACATGGGACAAACGATAAAAAAAGAAAACCAATAAATTATGAATTCTAATTTCAGGGAGTTGGTGAACAGTAAAGGGATTTTAGGTGAATCGACATATGTTGATCTTCCTGTAATTTCTCTTTTGTTTTCTACTAAACTTTATAGGAAAACTAAAATTTTACAACGCTTTGTAGATTATCAAATCGTAGAAAAATAAAGAACTTAAATAACCGATTTTATTCCAACTTATGTGATTGGAATTTAAACTTTCATCAGAAAATTGAACTTTGAGAACGTAGACTAGCGAAAATGAGAGAATGAGAAAATTGGAAAATCACTGAGGAAGAGACAGTAAAGTGAAGCCGATACTGTCTTGGTGAGAAAATCTAATGAGTATTTTATAAAGAAACTATTTTGGGGAGGGAGAGCAGTGAAGCTGCTACTCCATAGGAAATTCAAAAAGGAACTGAGGAGTGAAAACGTAACATCTTGAATACTTGAGAATGGAAAATTTAAACTTCGTAGTTGTACTGTGGGGTGTGATGTAGATTCTGTGGAAAGTGACGTGGACAGGATGCTGTTTTTGCTTGAGTGATTCCCACCACGCTCATGGGTTATTATAGGAAGGGACTTTGGCTGGAGGCGCTGCGAAATTAAGGGCGTTTTGGCGATCTTCTTTTGGCGATCTCCAGTCATTTCGTCCCTTTTCTGATTTGAACTTTGAGGAATCTCTTGATTTGTGGTCTTCTCTAGCTGGTAGATGGCAAAACATGTTATTCACTGGCTGGAGAAGCTAAGTGGGAAATATCTCATTTTTCATAACTTTCTCAGTAACACAAATGGGTCATTTTGGTTCATTACAGACGACATGTTACTTTATTTGTATAGAATGCTTTTTATTCGTGTCAACATTCTCAAGGTTAAACATGATGTGTAATAATAAAGAAAATAGGGAAAATTATATTGTGGAATTATTTATCCATTTATAGGGTTTCCTTGGTAAGGGGGACAGAAAATTGCTCCTCGTCTTTCTTGGGCATGGGCCAACAAAGCTAACTTTACTAACCTTGCAAATGGAAAACTTTGGGCATATGGGTATGCACCGGACCCAAAAGTAGCTCACAGTTGCACACAATTGTCCCTAAGGAATGCAAAGGGCCTTTCTACGGAACGCTGTGATTTTCCGCAGCCATTTATTTGTCTTGTACCCTGAGAACTGACAACCCACGTTTGGCTTTTACGTGAGCCAACTGAAAAATTGTATACACGGTTATAGAATATATATGAAAAAGCATCTATTAATTTAGCCGTGCACATCTCTAGCACATTTTATTAATCAAAAATATCTGATTAATAGAAAATTAACATATCGTTTGTGAAGAACCAAAATGACTCATATCTATTTTTAGCTGAAATCAATATCAACTATCTACCAAAATATTTTAATATGTTGGGGAGCATTTAAATATAATAATAATAATAATAATTTATTCATTGGGTCGATATAACCGAAGTTCATACAACCAGACTCAACCAGTCACTGTGGGTGAGGAAATAGGAGGCTACCGCGTTAGA
>JAQFZE010004190.1:0-11575 GCA_034695245.1 Dicyrtomina saundersi
TCCCCCCTCCCCCGGTTTCACGGTCCCTAATCTCAATAGCAAAACACTGAACGACTGAACCTTGCACACGTAACTGACAAGTGACTTCTGAGTTAAATGCAAGTAAAGTGCATAATAGTCAGGTCCGGCGCGCGCCATATAACCCGGCCCTGGGGTAGCTGCTCCTGGTTACGGGCCGTCCATGTAAATACATGATTTTGCACTGCCAATTTATGTGTCTAGGTTCCAAGGCGTTGTATGTTTCGTATTTGGAGCGCACATAAGGAATATTTCAATTTTCAATGATTAATGGGAATTTGGTAAGTTTGAAGACAATAATTACTATATAAGTATGCTAAAATTCGTTAGGCTATCCGTGGTGAGTACCAATACATAGATGAGCTGCAGTGAGAATTTTGAAAACAATTGAACGCACCGCTTGCTTGTCAAAAAATGTTATAGTAAAAAAAGAACAAGTTAAAAATACGAAATGTGTATGTTTCATTGCAAAAAGGGTATTGCAGTTTTCAAATAGCGAGCAAAGTGTGAATTTTAGTATGCTCAGAATTAACTGGGATCTCCCCATCACATGCGAACAAAGGTCAATTTTTACAAAATCTGTCGAGTACATAACTTAAAAAACTGCACGTTAAAAAAACAATGAGGACAATGTCTATAAAGTAATTTGTAGGTTTTGGAAAATTCTAAACGCTTGTATTTCAAAAAATATGGTATTTTTTTAGATGTAATAAAATGGGAATTTCTTCGAATTATGTATTTTCACATAGCATTTAATTATCGAATTTTTAAAAACAGGAATTTATTTTCAGATGTTTTGTCCATGAGATCACAAAACTTGAAATGTTTTAAAGATTAGACGGGAATTTTAGGCGCTAAAACGCGCTAAATATTACATTGTAACTGTTTTTCAAAAATAAACGCAGGTTTTTAAAAGTTAGGAGCCCATAAGTTGCTTATATTTTTTGCAAATAACCCATTGTCGACCAGGTTAAAAAATATTACGAAAAATTAACTAATTATTCTACTCGAAAAATATAATGAATTTGCCAGTTGTGCCATTGCCATTATTAGTTTTTAAATACAGCATCTATTAGTGATAAATTTTAATATTTTTGTATAGGCCTGAGCTCGGCCCCTCATGAAGCACGGCCCTGGCTCAGTGGTCCACCTAAATCACCTTTCACGCCGGTCCCGCATCTAAGCTTTCACTATCCAGAGCGAGGCACCGCCGTTTTCCTCGTGCTGCTAAAGTTGCATCACAATTCTTCATTTCGCTCTAGTTTTTAGCATGTTCAGTCGGTAGTGAGTTTTTAGTAGTAGATGCTTGCTGGTAGCGTTGGTAGGTACTTAATACATAGTTGTTAGTATTTTGCTGATTTGCAAAGGTGAAAGTAGATGCGATAGAAGCCGGCTGAGCGGATAGGAAAACGGAAAAGTAAGTTTTACTCATCGCCGTTGACCTTTAATAGAGAGACCCAGACACTGACCCAGTCTCAGACTTCACATCATAGTCGAAAGTTCAGTTATTTAAGTGTGTAATTATTTTAACTCCATTCTTTAGAACCATTAACTAAATGAGAAGTGAGTTAAGCAATATTAACTAGTGTTCGTTTTGACTTGGACTAAATGTGTAGCAGTTAGTATAGTGTGGAGTTCACATTTTTCTTTGGGCAGTCAGGACTGTGATGTGAAGTGAATTTACTATACTAGACGAAATTTCATTCTCTGTTTCATTTTTCGTGACATTCAAAAATTAAACTCGGATTGCTGAATTTAAATTGCTCAAAATTTATGCGAATTTATGTGTGTACTCATCAAGTAAGTAACATTCAACATTACATCGTAACTCAGCAATAAAAAGTAGGCAGTACGGACGTTCTCAATAGTAATCGGGTTTATTTTTGTTATACTTTGAAAATTCGTAACTTCTTATGCACTTGAACCAAGCAAAGTTTTGTTTCAAACTGCTCAGCAATTAATTTTCTATGAGCTGTTTAATTTGTGAAATCCCTACCTGAAATTGTTTGGAGTTACTTAGGATTGTATACAGCAAGTTTAAAAACTTGAAAAGCCATGAAAATGCATCATAGGTGATCATCTGATTAATAATGGTGATCATGTAAAAAAAGCATTGAAACTGCTGATACCTTTTGGTTGATCACTTGCTTCCTATGTGTGATCTGATTACTAGGCATTAATATCATTGGAAATCACAACTTCTTGACGTAACAATTGCCCTTTAGAGATTTCAATTTCTGTTTAATAAAAGTGATTAGCATGTTGCATGTAGTGCCCAAAAAATAATTTGCAGCCAACTGCCCAACATATGTATCAATTTTAATGTAAATTTATATTTATGACCTTTATGAGCTATGGAGGTCATTCAGGTTGAATGTCATAAATAAAATTAGTCCAGTACCTATTACAAGTCAAAACTATGGAAAGAGTACATACATTATTGTTGAATAATAAACATAATTCTTGATTGGTGTATTCCAGAAGTTGACCTTTGGCCTGTGCTGTTCTGTTCTGTTCTGTGCTGTTCTCAAGTTTGAAGGAGAAGCTGTTATCTGTTGGAAGTTGATTTTGCCTTCATTTCTAGAAGTTTTGGATTCTGAGCCCTTACCATAATAATTACAGTGAGTACTCATCCTTTTCCCATTTGGTTCATGTGCAAATTGTGTCAGTGTCAGTGTGCCTTGTGTTGTCCAGTGTTGTTTGCCAGTGCCAGTGTCAGTGGCAGTGACTAATGTGGGGGTTCGTTTTACTGGGGACGATGGCTCGGAAATGAAACGAGGATAATTCATTCTGCTCCCTCACTGAAAAGTTCAACGTCAATGTCACCGTTGACCGCCGTTGTGACCAAATAATGTCATGTCTATTTCTTTTTTAAGATTAGTAACAAAGCTGTTATCAAAATAATTAACAGTGATAAATTTTAGTTAGGGATCGTCCACAAATGACATCAGGGGTAGGGTCAATGGCTCTTTAATTTTGATGACATCCTATATGTTAAAGATAGCCGTTTATGCAATGGTTAAGTTGTTGATAAGAGCGTTATTGGGTCCAATATAAACAGGGATATTTTTATGACATTATTTATGGACTACCTCTTATTTACCACCTATGGGGAGTTTATGTAGGTACATAATACTTGATTTTTAACAATTTTCTTGGTACTGAAAATGTAATAAACGATGCAGGTGAATAACGTTGATAAAATCATAATTATTATGACGATTATTCTAATAACTTCATAAATATTACAACTAGATTTATTCACTTAAGTTTGGTAACGTAAAAGTTGGCAATTTTGTCATTAATTGAGATTACTACAGTAAGAAATATAGGAATCTAAATCTGAATATTTATTTTTGCTTAAATCCAAAATCTGAATCAAAATATATTGTATTAATAAAAACGAAATCCGTAACTGAATAAAAACATGTCGTATAACTTATTAAAATATAAATCCGAATCTAAATCTAAAAATGTGTAAGATGAAAATCATAATCTGAATTTAAATCTGGATTTCTAAAAATTTTTAAATAAAATAAAAATAAAAATACGAAAAATGTCTATAATAAAATGTGAATCAGTTCCTTGATTTCTCCAGTTCCAGTCTAATAAATTAGAAAACCTCTCGATTTGATACGTTGCCGCCAGTTGAGCTTCCATGTCATTTATAAATCAAGCTTAATGATTCACGTAGTCTTCCAGAGTCCAGACTAATGGGGCGACGATTAAAATTGTAAATCCCGTAACTTTAAGAATCCAAGATATTCCCAGCTATGAATCAGCCAAACCCTAAAATTTACAGACATTAAAATAATAGAAATTAACAACTAATGAAAATATAAAAATAATCTGCATAGGTAGCTTAAGACAGCACTGCTCTTAAAGATAAATACTTTGAAAGTAATAATTTAATAAATCGTCTGTGAAGAACCATAATGAGCCATTATAAATTCAAGTTTTTGAAAAATGTAGAATGTTCTATTTACATGTTTTTGAAAAGTGCTAAATGTTCTATTTACATGTTTTTGAAACGTGCGAAACGTTCAATTTACATATGCTTTCACAAAGAAGCAAAATGATGTATTTACACATTTTTGAAAAGTGCAAAATGTTCTATATAGCTGCTCTTAAGTCATTTGAACACTTATGTAGATAGTTACTATTGTTTTTAGCTAAAAATACATATGGTTGATTTTGGTTCTTCATACACGATATTTAAATGTAACATTTCTATACTGTGGTACAGTAATAAAATGGTACATAATTAACGAAATAAATAAAACTCCCCGGATAAATAAGTGGTTACTGAAGGTATGCCCATCGCTGTGTACTCAGTCGCCGGCACCGGGAGTGCAACCCCGAAGCTCGGGGTAAGACGGAAATATACCCGAATGCTAACCACGATGGAGCTCTGCATAGTCGAGGCCAAAGTGGGGATTGGATCCGCTGATGAATTCTGGATAGAAAATTACCTGCAATTTATTAAAAAAATGTTTTAAATATCTACACATTTTGCTAGTACTATAGCGTCTTCCTAATATCAACTGAGCATACTGTTATCAGGGCCGGACGAAGGAATTGGTTTAAGGCAGCAATTTGTTTTTATACAAAAACCACCATTTCGATGTTATTAATGGTTATCTTTGTTAAAGCAAAATGTTGTATTTAAATGTTTTACGAAAGTGCAAAATGTTCTTTTTACGTGATTTTAAAAATTGCAAATGGTTGTATTTAGTTCGTCTTGTCACTTTGTTAGTCACTGGGGGAAAATAATTTTAGCGCTTCAAATTATCCAGCTAAGCGTCCTTCATGTTCTGAGTAGAACTCGCGAACTTGAGTTACTGGTGTTTCGTTATCTGGTTCTGGTTGACGAAAAGCATGTAAAAGTTTAACGAAACTGTAAACAAAACAGATCAAGGAAATTAATTCCGTTATTACTCGTTTTTATAGCATAGCTAACTTAAGGGTTGAACAAAGATCGAAGACACAAATATTATAGAAAATGAACATACAATTAATTAAAGTAGCATATGTACATTACGGCAACATGAAATTTATTCCTTACAGTAGCAGGAGCTCTATGGTATTCTTTGCCAAAACTCAAAACTAACTTGAAAATGACCCATATCTTTATAAAAGAACTTTCCAAAATTCTGAAAGGCCAAGTCAATTTGTACTTTGTCTCCCCATCGACAAAAATTTTCTTTGTAAACAATAAAAAAAATATTCACTGAATGGCTACCAACCATATCGTCTGTGAAGGACCAAACTGACCCATATCCAATTTAAGCTGCAATCAAAATGAGCTATGTCATAAAACCAAACATGCGTGGATTGTTAATTAGGAGTTTTTGAAAAGCGTTAAATGTTCTATTTTCATGTTTTTGAAATGGTGCAAAATGGTCTAATTCCATGTTTTTGAAAAGGTGCAAAATGTTGTAATTCCATGTTTTTGAAAAGTGCAAAATGTTCTATTCACACGTTTTCAAAAAGTGCAAAATGTTCTATTCACATGTTTTTTGAAAAGTGCTAAATATTACATTTAAATGCTTTCAAGACATATTTAAATATTTTTGTAGATAGTGAATATTGTTTTTAGCTGAAAATGGATATAGGTAATTTTGGTTCTTCACGGACGATATTTAAATCTAACATAACTACTGTGGAACTATGATTAACTGAATAGATACAAATGAATAAAAAAACCACATTAGCTATAGGGAAAATATACAGGAATTAAAACACTTCAGATGAATTAGCAGTTCCTGAAGAAATGACTATCACTGTGTACTTACTTGCCGGTTGTGTGAAATCCCAAGGTTCGTAGTTAGACGGAAAAATAGCCAAATGACGACTACGAAGGAACTCTGCATAGTCTAAGCCAAATAGGGGATTGGATCCACTGATGAATTCTGGATAGATAATAATGACCTGCGATTTATAGGGAAAAGTGTATTAATTATTTACATGTTGCTTTAGCTAACTCGCACTAACAGAGCACAAATTACTGTACTCAGGGCCGGACGAAGGCATTAGTTTTAGGCAGCAATTTGTTTCTATATAACAACCGCAACTTTGATTTTATGAACTGTTTTCTTCGGCAAAGCAAAATGTTTTTTTTAATTGATTCAGAAAAGGGCAAAAATGTTCTATTTACATATTTCGAGAAAAGTGGAAAATGTTTTATTTCTAGGTTTTTGAAAAGTGCAAAATGTTCCACTTACATGTTTTTTGAAATGTGTAAAAAACATTTATCTGCATGCTTCTGAAAAGTCAGAATTATTCTTTCTACATCTTTTCAAAAAACTGTAAAATGTTCCATTTACACATGTTTAAAACTCAGGCAGTGGAGGCCGCCTGCGTTGGCCACAGTATCCGGCCCTGGCTGTAATAAATGAATAACAACTGCTTAAGTATTTTTATTCCTAAATATTGATAATTTAATTCAAGTAGTAGGATTCATAATGAATAAAACAATCTCGGATGAATAAATAAATATTTAAATAAATAAAAGTGCTTATTTGATAAATTAAATCACCTTAACGCGGTGATGAACAGAGTTGAAAAGATGACAGCGTCTCACAGAAATTAGGACAGGATTCTTGTAAATAGTTACCACATTATGAGTTGCGATAGGAGGGAAGGTATATCATTAGGAGGGAGTATCGATCTGTTGGTCTTGACCATAATATTATATCTTCTTTCAGAAGTAATTCCTCAGCACCTGGAAGCCTTCGACAATGTAAATCCCTTAGCTTGAAGGATCTAAGATGTACTCAGCCATGACGCAACCAAACCATGAAATTTCAGACAGTAAAATAGTAGAAATTAATGACTGATGAAATTAAAAGAATAATTTGCCTAGGTAGCATAACACAGTACTGCTCTGTTAGATATAAACTTTGGAAGTAATAATTTAATGTGTCGTCTTTGAAGAACCAAAATGACCCATTTCCAATTTAAGCTGGAATCAGAATGAGCTATGTCGTAGAAACAAAATGAGCAAAATGCGTAAAATGTTAATTAGAAGTTTTAGATAAACGTAAAACGTTCTATTTACTTGTTTTTAAAAAGTGTGAAATGTTCTAATTCTGTGTTTTCGAATACGTGTAAAATGTTTTAATTTTATGTTTTTGAAAAGGTGCAAAATTATGTATCTACATAATTTTGAAACTTGCAAAATGTTCTATTTGAATGCTCTCGATTCATATTTGAATATTTTCGTAGTTAGTTGATATTGTTTTTAGGATTTTGGTTCTTCACAGACGATATTTAAATCTAACATAGCTACTGTGGCACGATAATAAAATAATAAAAACGTAGACAATTAACTAAATTAATACAAATTAATAAATAAGAACAACAATGTTATTAGTTTGAGGGAAAATACAAAGAAATTAAAAGTCAGCCAATAAATTATTGACTCCTGAGAAAATTCCCATCACTGTGAACTCACTCAATCGAACGCCTTCGGTTTTTGCCGCATAGACCGAAACCGTGAAACTGGTAGTGATGGTATTTTTGACGAAGCTGCTGCTACTACTACAAACATTTCGTGTTTTTCTGCGCTTTTGAAAAGTTTAACGTCGATATGGCGGTCATCATCAGGGAATAATTTTGTTTTAACGTCCAGATCCTTTCAATACTGTGATCTAATAATTAATTAAAGCACAAGTTTATCCCTATATTTTTTAGACGTCCAGGTCCCCATTTGGGTTGATTGATGTTAGTAATTTGAATGGGTTTAGGCTTTTGTAGAGTGTTGACAATGGTTATTACCAGTGTTGAGCGGGCAATAATAACTAATGGGATTATGGTTGGTTCAGCTCCTGGAGGCGTAGTTATTGTTATTTTGCATGATCGTCCTCGACCTTTCTTGGATACTGCTCTTGAGATTGGTACCACTAATTCAGGGGGGTCGTGTTTTCGTTTTCGGGTTACTGCTGTGGAGGTGTGTGACGGGGGTGGTGTTGGTGGTACAAGGTTTAAAGGATTTATGGAAGGAGGATGGCTTCTGTTCTTGATTTTATTTCTTCACAGGTTGTAGGCAATCTTTTTGAGGTACTTATTTTTGAGCACAGATGAGCAGATGAGATGAGATGAGGCACAGGATATAGATTGTGGGGGCGAATACGACGGGGTCAAGTTATGGACGGGTGCGAATTAAACGGGGGTCACTAATGTAGGGGTACGTTATGCTGGCGACGGTAGCTCGGAAATAGGACGAAGATAATTCTATCTGCTCCCGCCAGGCAATTCCACCTCAGGCTTTGAGAAGTATAACATTCATAATAATTTTATACAGGATCGACGGCAGCACATACTGTAAAAAGAGCATATAAAACAAGATTAGTATATTATAATTTAAGACTTATAAGATAATATGAATAATCTGCATAAGTAGCTTAAGACAGCACTGCTGTGGTAGATAGAAACTATAGAAGTAATAATTTCAAAATTATATCGTGTGTGAACAACCAAAATGACCCATATCCAATTTAAGCTACAATCAAAATGAGCTTTGTCATAAAATCAAGAAGTGAAACTTGCATGAATTGTTAATTAAATGTTTTTGGAAAAAGTAAATTGTTCTATTTTTATGTTTCTTAAAAAGTGTAAAATGTTCGCGTTCCATGTTTTTGAAAAGGTGCAAAGTATTCTATTTACATATTTTTGAAACGTGCAAACTGTTCTATTTAAACGCTGTCAGGGCATATGTGAATATTTTCCTAGATAGTTGGTATTGTTTTTAGCTACAAATGAATATGGGTTATTTTGGTTCTTCACAAACGACATTTAAATCTAACATAGCTACTGTGGTACACTAATTAAATAATAAAATGGTACATAATTAACTAAATAAATACAAATCAATAGATACACGACAACAATATTATTAGCTATATAGGGAAATTATATAGGAATTAGAACTCATCAAATAAATTAGTTTTCACTGAGGAAATTCCCATCACTGTGGTATTACTCGCCGGGACCGGAAGTGTAGTGTAAGCCTAAGGTATGTAGTAAGACGAAACAATTCCCATATCACAACGACGATGGAACTCTTTATAGTCTAAGCCAAAGAAGGGATTGGACCCACTGAAAAGTTCCGTACAGATAGTAACCTGCAATTAATAAGAAAAATTTATTAATTATCTACACATGCTGCTACTGCAAACACGTCTAATTTTGCCAATATCAACAGGGCATAATGTAATCAGGGTCAGGCAAAGTGATTTCTTTGAGGCAGCAATTTGTTTGCATACAAAAGTCACCATTTGGATTTTATTAGTGGTTTTCTTTGGTAAAGCAAAATGTTGTATTTACATGTTTTAAGAAAAGTGCAAAATGTTCTTTTAATTGATTTTAAAAAGTGCAGAATGTTGTATTAACCTGTTTTGAGAAAAGCAGAAAATGTTTTATTTGCTTGGTTTTTGAAATGCGTAGAATGTTCTGTTTTACATATTTTGGGGAAATTTAGGCAGCGAGGGCTGCCTGCGCTGGCAACATTATCCGGCTCTGACTGTTATAAATAATTAAAAACTTTTTAGGATGCTTAATTCCTAAATATATATAATTCAACGTAGTAGATTCATAATAAATAAAATATTCTCCATTAAATAAATGAATAAAAATTCTTATCTGATAAATGGAATCATCTTCGCGGTCATGAGCAGAATTAAAAATCTCCTCCACTAAAAGGAACGCTTCTTATTGTAAGAGTATATTTGAAAAGATGACGCAATTGAATAGTCAGAAAAATTAACCACGTCTTGTCACTTTGTTAGTCGTGAGGGGAAAATAATTTTTGCTCTTCAAATTATCCAGCTGAGCGTCCTTCATGTTCTGAGTGGAAATCGCAATCTTGAGTTACTGCTATTTGTTTATCTGGTTCTGGTCGACAAAAAGCATGTAAAAGTTTACTGGGCTGTAAAAAAAACAGATTAAGGAAATTACTTCCGTTATTACTCGTTTGTATTCTTCGCCAAAACTAACTTGAAAATGACCCATATCTTTATAAAAGAACTTTTCGAAATTCTGAAAGCGCCCAAGTCATTTTGTACTTTGTCTTCCCATCGACGGCAAATTTCTCTGCAAACACTACAAAAAAATATTCACTAAATGGCTACCAACCATATCGTGTGTGAAGGACCAAAATGACCCATATCCAATTTAAGCTGCAATCAAAATGAGCTATGTCATACAACCAAACATGTGTGGATTGTTAATTAGGAGTTTTTGAAAAACGTTAAATGTTCTATTTTCATGTTTTCGAAAAGGTGCAAAATGGTCTAATTCCATGTTTCTGTAAAGTGTAAAATGTTCTATTTACACGTTTTGGAAAAGTGCAAAATATTAGATTTAAAGGTTTTCAAGACATATTTAAATATTTTTGTAGATAGTTGATATTGTTTTTAGCATCGAAGGGAGTTGGGTCATTTTGGTTCTTTATAGACGATATTTAAATCAAACATAGCTACTGTGAAACTATGATAAATTGAATAGATAGAAATGAATAAAAAATACCACAACAGTATGATTAGCTATAGGGAAAATATACAAGAATTAAAACACTCCAGATAAATAAACAGTTCCTTAAGAAATGACTAATCACTGTGTACTCACTCTCCGAAAGTGTGGAACTCGAATGTTCGTAGTTAGACGGAAAAATAGCCAAATGACGACCCCGAAGGAACTCTTCATAGTCTGAGCCAAATAGGGGATTGGATCCACTGATGAATTCTGGATAGGTAATGACCTGCGATTTATAGGGAAAAGTGTATATTAATCATTTACATGTTGCTTTAGCTAACTCGCACTAACACGGCATAAATTACTGTACTCAGGGCCGGACAAAGGGATTAGTTCCAGGCAGCAATTTGTTTCCATATAAAAACCACAATTTCGATTTTAGTAACGGTTTTCTTTGGCAAAGCAAAATGTTTTGATTAATTGATTCAGAAAAGGACAAAAATGTTCTATTTACTTATTTCGAGAAAAGTGGAAAATGTTTTATTTCAAGGTTTTTGAAAAGTGCAAAATATTCTATTTACATGTTTTTGAAAAGGTGCAAAATGTTCTATTTATATGTTTTTGAAAAGGTGCAAAATGTTCTTTTTACTTGATTTGGAAAAGTGCAAAATGTTCCACCTACATGTTTTTTGAAATGTGTAAAAAAATTAAGTTGCATGTTTTTGGAAAGTCAAGATTATTCTATTTACATCTTTTCAAAAACTGTAAACTGTTCCATTCACACATGTTTTTGAAAACTCAGGCAGTGGAGGCCGCATGCGCTGGCCACAGTATCCGGCCCTGGCTGTAATAAATGAATAACAACTGTTTAAGTATTTTTATTCCTAAATATTAAAAAAATTCAACGTAGTAAGATTCATATTAAATAAAACAATCTCTGATGAATAAATAAATATGTAAATAAATAAAAGTGCTTATTTGATAAATGAAATCACCTTAACGCGGTCATGAACAGAGTTGAAAAGATGACAGCGTCTCACAGAAATTAGGACAGGATTCTTGTAAATAGTTACCACATTATGAG
>JAQFZE010004191.1:0-11574 GCA_034695245.1 Dicyrtomina saundersi
TGGATCGGCACATAATGAAGCGATTTATAATTATTCCTGTTACTGTGTTGATTGGCATCCTCCTCTATGTATTTATACTTTATAGAGCTGTGTTTTCACAAGTTTAATAAATTACTACGCAAAACTTCCACAACAACACTTTACACTTGTGGTAACTTATGTTAATGTGAAGTAAAACAAAAACTTTCAGACAGTAACTCCAATATTACTAGTGAGCACAGTGTCTTTTGCTTGTCCCTTGATATACAGTTCATATAGAAGCTCACTTTAAAACTGACTATGAAATTTTGTAGCACAAAACTTGAACTTTTTGAACTAAGCCATAATAAAAAATTGATGTTTTCTAACTCAGCTAAATTACTAATTTTATTTTATTACGATACACACATGGGCAAAATATAACTAACAATAATTAAAATATTGTCTGCAAAGAAGCAAAATGACCCATTTCCAATTCAAACTACAATCAAAATGAGCTATGTCATTAAAAAAAATGAGAAACATGCGTAAAATAATAATGAGTTTTTGAAAAGTGTAAAATGTTCTATTTACATGTTTTTGAAAAGGGCAAAATTTTCTATTTACATGTTTTTGAAAAGTGTAAAATGTTTGATTTTCATTTTTTGGAAAAGTTCAAAATATTCTATTTAAATGCTTTTAAGACATGTTTCAATATTTTTGTAGATAGTGGATATTGTTTTTAGCTACAAATGGATATGGGTCATTTTGGTTCTTCACAGACGATATGTAATTATTCTAATAAAATATGATTGTGCTCAAGTACTTAATGTTTCCATAAACAATATAATGGCAACAATAGAATTGGAGATACTAATAAGCCGCATGAAAAAGAAACTTCGAAAACAGCTTCGCATATTCTGAAACTACTTGATGATTTATTGCTATCTTAATTCATTGATATATTCCTAATCCAAGGAGAGAAACCAATTTACATGAATTCAAAGCACCAAATTTAACACATACCTCCTTTGAGGGTCACATCAAAACATCTCAATACATATCGTAAGAAATTCAAAAATCAAACTTGACGAAAAATTCATTTTTTGGTAGTTTAGCACTGTAAATTCCTAATAGGTACGTTTCATCAAGGAGACACAAGCGAAAAAAATATAATCTTTATAATAAATTGCAACATAAATGTGCCACACTACTTATATAGCCATCTAAAATAAGCTCACTCTGAGTTTGTAAAACCATGCATCCTATCGCAATGACCTTCCAAATTGGCTTTCCGATTGCTCCGGTATGAGCAGACTCTACAGCAAAACCTCTTTACTCCCGAATGGCAAGTCATGTGTCTTTTAAGAAGGTATGCGTGGTGACTTTTATAGTCACAATTCTTAAACTTGCAGATGTATTTTCTTGCCTCGTGAGTTTTTAAATGCATTCTCAAACTCAAACTAAATCTGAACTTTTTATTGCACATGGAACACGAAAATGGTTTTTGTCCGTGAGCAGCTCCCAGATGATTTTTGAAAGTGGAATGTCCTCGAGTTGTGGAAAAAAAATCACAGGAGTGGAACGGACAAAACTGCAATTTCGATAGCTTTTTATTTCGGCGGGTTTCTGATTGGAGGCTGTAGTATTTTATTGAAGAAGGCCACCATCTTTTAGCTTTGAGAGTATTATGAGGATCCACCGAAGATAAATCGTCCACCGTCGCTGAAACTCTCAAGGGTTGAGACGATGGAACTTGGATTTCATCTCGGTTCAACACTATTTTAACCTGGGCAGTAACACCATGCTGATTACACAGCTCCCTATCCGAAATAACTCGATGTACGTTCGATGCGGCCGTCGCTTCGATAGATTTTGACCGTTTGGGAGTACTATCAGCTATCGTAGCAGCATGAACTCTGAAATAGCAATAGGTACAGTGTAATGTGAAAATAGAAATTGCAAGAATAATAATGACAATTTGGGTATATAAAGGTTTCCCAATTAAGATATTAATAAGGAAGTTCTAAAACATTGACTTACAAAATTCGACGATGCCGAATTGAATTCAAACTATGAACACTTCTTGCATTTTCTAGGGCAGTCCCATTGTATCCGTGTAGACTGGTGGATAATGAAATTCCGAATAGCTCATCGATGTACGATTTCAAATGAGCAACAGTTTTGATTTGTTGGTCAGAAGGAAGTGTGATGAAGAAAGTTCTTTCATCGGACGCCGACCTCAAAACTGGAACTGGTACTGCTGGTGCAGTAAATTCCACAGAGTCGCTCAATTTGATAGAGAATACCGGGTGTGACTCCATAATCCGAATTTCCTATTTTAATTTGAGTTATTATGTTTTTAAATGTATAAGTCATAAGTGAGCAAGGTTAGTTTTAATTAAATGTTGTTCTTAGCAAATGCAAGGTAACGTTAACATTGAACATTACGAATTACGATTACAAATGACAAATCAAAAATTATATACATGTTTACTTTAACACGTTTACTTACTTGGTCAAGTTAATTGAAACAAAGCAGCTTTAAGGTTGGACTTTCAGCAGTACTTTCAATGCAAAATCTACTTATTCTGCCATCCGTCAATCATATTTGCCACATCCACATCGCCAAGTCACAAGTCCGAGCTAGCTGAGGCTGAGGCTGAGCTGAAGCTACAATTCAGTATAGCAAGAAATTAAAGTTGTTAGAATTAGTTGTCTAACTATCAAGCGCAATAGTTAAACTTAATTAAGAAACAAGTTGGACGACTTTATGCACTCCAGTTTAGATACAGGTGTTAGCCCTGGTCTCTGGTCGTTCAACACAATTTTATTTAATTGCAATTTCTTTGTAAAAATCGACGCCGGTATCAAGTATCGATTCTCAATGTCAATCGTCAATGTCAATACTTTAAACTTTAAGTACAACCTATTTATGGTATTTGAAAATTCCGCGCATAATTTTCATAAGCAAGAGCATCAATCTTAACAACAAATATAACCTATAAGGAAAAATGCATTTTTATTTTCTTTTGTATTTTCTAATTTGTTTATTTTTCTTTCCCTTATTATTTTTCTTTTCTATTTCTATATTCTATTGTTATATTTCTATTTTGAATATATCAATACAATTAAATAAAAACAAACAATAAAAATTAGGTCAGTCACAGTACCAAGTGACGTTACACGTATTTTTAACTTCTATATTACACTACATTAAGCATTACATCGCTACTGAATAGGCAAAATCACCGACCTTCAGTTCTCACTAATAGCAAAATTTCCATTTAATTTAAGCTAAGAAAAAATGTAAAAATATCAAGTGTTTGACTTTTTAATAGTTTTTGATTTGGTTTTGCAGCACTAAAAGCAATAAAAAATATCTACTCTGAAATAAGGTTGACCTGAATATGGGATCTTTAATCAGGATGTTAAAAGGACGCAGTGCCCATCAAGTCCAAATAAGTTGCACTGTGCAACTAGATGGACGGGCAGAAGAAATGGGCTTGAAACCCCTTTGGAATCTGTGTTCAACAAAATAGCTGTACTTTTCTATTTTACTGAAAAACAAATATTTACAATAAAATGTACTAAAAATAGAGATCGGCAATTTTGATTTTCCAGTACATAATGATACACGCGAGAATTGCGTTAGTTTCCGCAATTAGTGTGCAAAAAGCGTAAGCAACAGTTTGTGGGTTTCGTCATCTGCTACCCATAATTTTTAAATTGTTAAATAATACCACAAAACATATTTTTATGTTGGTTTCTAAAAATTGAAAATTATTGCAAAATTTAGCACGCGTACAAATGGGAAACATAATTTTTTTACCCTTGTTTGGAGTAGAAATTAAAATGGTAATGTAGAATATGTAAATCTTATACAAGTATGTATGAGGCTACAGCTAATTACAGACTGTAACTGTTAAACTCTTGTGCCTCGTTTGCGTTACTTATGAAATTATAAACTGTTTCTACGATTACCGATTACTGATTAGAAAAACTATTTTACCTTGAGCTACCTATTTTACTGTCTCAATGTCATGCTAACAATTTGGCTAAATAAAATTTGTAGTGAAACTTTTCTTTTTGCAATATATATAAATTACACGCAAGCATTTAAACCCCGTATAAGTTGTTTGTTTCATAAAAAGTAATCAAAAAAATAATGTTATTTGAAAAGTAATTTAGTAATTTTGAAGTTTTTTTTGCATGTCTAGCAATAAAGAAATTACAGTATTATATAATTAAAATAATCACTATTGACATACATTCTTTAATTTGTAGAACTCAGAACATAAGTTAAGAATGTTTTTAATTCAAAATAAACTTTCTGTTAAGTTCGTGAATAAACAAATGGGAAACTCGTTAGCTAAATATTTAATGAGCAATAAAGCTGCTGAAAACTTACCGAAAACTATAATTACGTCTCCTTTGCCAATAATAACTCGTAATATAATTAGGTTGGGCTAGTTATTTCAGGCTCCAAATGTTATTTCAATAAAATTATAAAAACGTTTTGTTACCAGTAACTTTATTAAGATTTTAAAATTTGTAAAGACATGATGTTAATGCACCTCCTTAGGTTATATAATAATTTATGAATTTTATTTAGTGGCAACAAAAGTACCAGCAGAGCTTGACGAGGCAACATTTGCGGGACATACTTGTGTTAATTCTATACTATCACAATTAAGCCTGCATCAGCAATTTACAATTTTAAAACAATTTTTTTTCAGATCATACTAACTAGGTCAATACCAGTTTCAATTGACTTTTATGAAGCATGAAGCAGTCAAAATCAAATAACGCAAGGTTCACTTCTCGTCTAACCTGGACAGTTCCTAATATTTTAAAAATCATATTCATAAATGCAACATTTTGTTCCTTAGCAAATTCACAAATGTCACTGAAAAGTATTGTGCAAACTCTGCAACACTGCACATTTATTAATTACCAATTCCCCTCCGCCCACTTTTCTGAGGAGTGGACCAATTACTTCACGACAACAACTACAAACCTTCTTGTACCTCACATATCCGTACATTCTGACAGCATAAGCATTGCATCCCATTCAGTTCTAACTACAATTAAAAAAGATATTAGAACAACTTGCCTCCTTCAAGTTGCCCTTGTTGAACCTGACCACAATGGAAATTTTAACCTGCCCAAAGTTATAAGTCACGGAATCAGACGTCAAACAAATGCTCATGAAAACGATGTTTTCATTCTAGTCTCTATCAGCGTTGACACAGGGGAATTTAATATTTTACATATGCCGATCCAGCAGCAAGTGTATGCGGAAAATATTATTTTGTTAGACTTCAAAACTAAACACCGAGACGACAGCAGACTTATCCTTAATAACATATTTACATGGTTTCTGTTCTGCAAAACGAAGCGGTCATGCGTACAAAAAATGTCCTACACAGCCTCAACGTTACTTTCTAAAACTGAATTCTACAACCAATTTTGTCAGTCAAACATTCGTCCAAAATCTTTAAATGGCCTCCACGTTGGAATACATTCAAACTTGGTGACTGCGGACTCAAAAACCTGGAGGAAATTAGCTAGCATGCCGTTAAGGAATATCAATCTGATGGAAATGGCTTTGGCAAAACACGATCTACTAATGGCTAAACTTATTCAAGAATTAGCTACACCGTTCAATTTAACACCTATTGCACTTTCAAAATGGTCTAAACAAGGTATTGATGGGAGTTTTGAATTTGTCATTCCAGTCGTTTATCTTAACTGTCTTGTAGCTCCACTGGGCGGAATTCTAACCCTACCTGCTCACGTTGTACATGTTCAAGACGAAAACATGAAGTTTTTGTACTGTAAACCTCTTAATGCAACTAAAACTGTAAGGCTAGACGTGTTGGCATTTTTTAAACCGTTTGACTGGCATATTTGGATATTGCTGCTACTTTGCACAATTCTAATTTCACTAGTTCTTTACAAAACGTACAGCGCAGTTTCTTTAGGTCATGTCACGATTGTTCTATTCAGTCATTTGTTGCTTAATCCTTTAGACTGGAATCCCTCGAAAAAAAACAAGCTGATTTTGATCTGGTCACTTGCAACCTTTCTAATTTCAAACTCTTACATCTGTTACTTGGAGAGTCTACTTGTAAGTCCAAGCGAAGGAAATACAATTGACACGTTTCAAGATCTTGTAGATTTTAACTACCGAGTTGGTGTAGCTTGTAATGAGTCTGACGTTTACAAAATAATTCAGCTTCAAGTTGGAGAATCGGGGTCGAACAAAGCTGAAAAATGGAAATGGTTTGCCTCCAATACTGACTACGTTAACTTTAATGGTACAGGGAGCAAGATGTATCACTTGTATTTGGGAAAGCCAAAAACAAAACGAGTAATGGTGGATAATGCTGAGGAGACTCGCATATTTGTAGAGTTGCTCCCTAAGCTCTTTAATCAAGGTTTACCCAGAGCTCATCACATACAATGCTTTGAGAGCAGAGAGTCTATCATACAGTATAAGCTGTACTGGGTATTCGCGGATTTTTTAGGTCATTTGTTAAAAGACAAGCTGAGTCAGCTAAGCAGCAGCGGGATTTATGAAAAGTTTCAAAAACTAAGAGCGCGTTACATAGCTCAGATTTCTGCTATTATACTAGGTGCGTCATATTGCAAAGTTATTCAAAAATACGGGTTCTTGCTACAACCAAGTACATGCCAGAGAATGGAAAGGGCTGAAGATGAAACATGGTTTGAGGGCACTGGTCCAATATCCCTTATATCCTTTGATAACGCCCAAGGACGTCTATTGGTATATTTTTGGCTGGGGGGAATGTCGTTTACTGTTTTAATATTTCTTTTTGAAGCTTGCTTTTAAAATATATATGCTTTCAACTAAATATAAGGTATAAATAATTGTAATTATGAACACACAGGAATAAAACATTTTACAATATTGTGATGATTTAACAGATTTAGATGATAATTAGTTTTAATAGCTTCGTAGAATTGCGCAT
Source organism: Dicyrtomina saundersi (assembly GCA_034695245.1). Taxonomy (NCBI): domain Eukaryota; kingdom Metazoa; phylum Arthropoda; class Collembola; order Symphypleona; family Dicyrtomidae; genus Dicyrtomina; species Dicyrtomina saundersi. Next base: position 6,957 of record JAQFZE010004191.1, read on the forward strand.
AGCATTATCTTAGTTGGATATTGAGATGAATAATAATAAAGTATATTACGTAATTAATTCTATGTTATATAGTAAATATGCAAATCTTGCAAAATCTGTTTCATAATATTATATGAGCGTGTGTGCTACAGGAAAAATATAACGTAAGCAGTTAATTGAAATGATTTTCATTTTCAGATCCTTTTTTTTTATTTATTTAAAACAGTTAACAAACTTAACTAGGGCCTGACGAAGGAAGTACTTTGAGGCGAGGCAGCAATATGTTTCCATACAAAAGACTACTATTTTGATTTTGTTGAAGGTTGTCAGAGGTAAATCAAAATGTTGTATTTAGCAGGGATACGCCTAATGGTGATCACGCCGTAATGGTGATCAGTGTCTGGCGTTAAAAGACAAGATGTGTCAGAAATCACTAACTAGTTGGAATTGATAGTTTATAGTCCTAACTCCTTGGCATACAATTTATAGCATCAATATATAAAAGCTCACACGGTAGAAAATTAATGAACCTGGTATTCCAAAAAAATTGGAACCAAAAGTTTAATTTGGTAACTTCAAATTTCGAAATTATGGGTGAATTAAGGTTTTGGTTTGAAATGTGCACATATACTGTTAACTACAGTCATTGGCAATAAAACAAACTCCTTACTCAATTTTGCCCTCCTTTGGATTCGCTGAAAATAAATAAAATCAAAAAGTACAAAATTTTAAGATTGCAGCCTTAATGGTGATCAGCTCAGTAGGCATATACGTGATCACCAGTTAAATCCTTAAAAGACATCATAGCCGCATAATTTTGACTTGCAATAAGTAACAATAACAGCGCTTAGCTATATTTATGACAATCATTTAAGATTTGTCAATCTGTGTGACCTTCAATGGTCAAAAAGGTCATATATACGAATTGCCATTGAATTTGATGTATGAGTTTGGCAGTTTGCTGCAAATAATTTTTTGGGCGCTACAATATGAATAGTTTTCATTAAAAAGTGTTAAGGAAATATCTGGGGAGCAATTTCTTACCATTAAGTCACGAGACTTCAACATTATCTATGACAATAATGCTAAATAACCCGATCACGTATAGGAAGCAAGTGATCACCTAAAGGGCACCAACATTCCCTATGATATCAATGCTATTTTTGCATGATCACCATTTGGAATCATATGATCACCTATAAGGCATTTCGTTGACTTTTAGAATTTTTGAACTTGCTTCAAACAATTCTAAGTGACTTAAAACAATTCCAAGTAGGGATTCTACAAATTTTATAGCTCATAGAAAGTTAAGTGCTGATTATTTTGAAACATAAAGCTTTGCTCTGGTGGATGTACAAAAGAAGTTACAGATTTTCAAAGTTGAACAAAAATGAACCCGATCACCATTAGGCGTGTCCCTACTACATGTTTTTAAAAAGTCCAAAACGGTCGATTTACTTGATAATGATAAGTGAGAACTGTTCTGTTTACATGTTTTAGAAAAGTGTAAAATGGTTAAATAACTTGATTATGGAAAGGGCAAATCGTTCTATTTGCATGTTTTGAGAAAAGTGAAAAATGGTTTATTTCCATGTTTTTGAAATGTGCAACAAAATTTATTTGCATATTTTTTGATTTAAAATATTCTATGTAATTTTTTTTTGTGAAATATTCAGGCTGCCCTATTTTATTTGCTGGCCCTACTATTCGGCCCTAAAATTAACTATATGAAATGCAAAAAACTAAGTAAAATTCACAAGCTTTTACCCTGAAAATTTTATTACACAACTGTCTATAATTATATGTATAATAATTTTTATTGAATTATAGTGCACAATGCAACTAATATTTTTACGATCAGTTACTTAGTATATACATACTACAATTCTCGACATTCCCCATTTAAACAAGTAATTTAGCCGTCTGTCATCTCCTTTAAGTTAAATTTGGTAGTCATCCTTGAATTTCAAATGGGCTATAAACATAAATATACATATATGTGAGATTTACATATAATTAGGTATGAATTTTTACAAACTTGTAATCGCTATTTATGTAAATATTTACAAACAAAAAATATAAAATTAAAAACACGTAATTACCTGAATATAATTACACAAAACCCTCCGCCAGCCACCTCAACCACATTGATCATTAAAACCAGGACTTAAGCAGCACTCGACAATACCACATTGATTGTGGTTACACTGCTTTGTGCAGCATTCCGAAGCCTTCGTGCAACTCTTACCGTTAGCTTTGCACCCCTACAATTTTAAAGATTTAAATAATTACACAAACATTCCAGTAACAATAATTAAAAACGTTGGGTTGGAAATTGACGTTTAACGTTTTATTTGAGGCTCATTCTTTGTACTGCTATCTGTTAGATATTTCAAATTATTTCAATTTCAAAAGAATTTACAAAAAAAAAATACATCAATACTTTTTGACTTATCCCCGCAGCGTGGCTAATGACGCAAATGCAAAGAAGCATTATCAAGACAATTAGGAGAAGCCGGGAGAATTTGCAAATGTTTTTACGGTCCATCTTAAAAGTCTCTGATTTGGTTAGTGTCACTCTTCAAAACTACTTCTCCCCTGTAAAACAAATTAAAAGCAGCTGCTGTTAAATAATTTACAATAATTTATTAGCACGAAGATGTAAGTAGATAGAAAAATGTCAGTTCAAAAAATATTTAATTAGCGAAGATAAGTTTATTAGTTAATACAGATTACAGTTATTACTTAGTCTATTCTTATAGTATCGAGTTTAAAAGTGTAATGAACTACGACGAGGTCGCCTGACTGCTTATATAGCCAATAAATGTCACACGTAGTGCAGAATTCTGTCACACTGAAAATAGTAATTAACTGACAATGGGCTTTGCAATAAATATGGACACGGGAATTTAATGACAATAATAAAAAAACAGGCTCTCTATCCAGTTGCGTCTACAGTATGTCCCAAAAGGTAAGGCTCACTACAATTTATAAATATTATTTCACTACGTAAAGTTTTGTAGCGATATAATTACATTTAGTTAGTTTCAGATGACACACAACTATACACTGATTCAAATTTAATTGACCCTCAGAGGTCACGTGATCCCCCCTATGTAAATAAAATACAGAAATATCCAACTTCCTATAAAACTTTATTTATTGCTTCACAATTTTTAAAAACTGAAGAACTAAATTGCTACACTAATATATTACAAAAATAGGGGTCGCTCATAAATGATGTCGTCGAAATATTACTCCTTGTAGAAACCTTCGACCCCCCTATTGTCACCTTATAACTATTGCGTAAATCGCTACTATGTTTTGTCATCAGTATTTAAGCATACTCACTAAAAATACTTGTGACATCATTTGTAGACGATCCCTTACAAAATTAAGTAACGATGCGTACACTCAGAAACATAAAGTAGAAGTAACCCTCGTATATCGTAATTAATATAGTGAGTTTACCCTATTGGGACATACTGTACTTAAGGTAATTACATATAATGAACACGTAGGAAGGAATAGAAATCGGATCTACACATTGTAGAATTCCACTGCTGGAACTGCATAATTTCTTATGTAATTAGTTTTAACATCCTCGTGGAAATCAATGTGTCATCATTTAGACCGGATATTAAAATAGGCAATTTAATATAGTTAAAATGTAATTATAAAACTAATGACATCTAAACTATGTATTTTGCGTATTAACTTAATCTTTTCTTGTACGGTAGCAAAAATTAATTAATATTTCAATCCTGATTATGTTCCCATCATTATCTAATCCTACTGCCTTGATCTGAAATTGTTTTTCATCTGCTTTACCGGACTTGCATTTGGCGTGCCTATTCTTGGCTGTCTTAAATAGCTTAGGTAAAATTTAAAAAAAATATATTCACACTAATTATACGTTTGTAAACTTTAAAATTGTGGCTATAACTAAATCTATGGATGTGAGTAAATTTAATATTGCCGAGTACCTAAAAAGACTCGTTGACCCCATGAATGAAGTTATTTGTGAACGATCCATTATGTTTGCTTTGAGCCTGTTTGACTTGTGCTTACATGTATGCCAATAGTAACTAACCCATTTACTAGTTTATGTTACAAAATACAAATTTAACATCGTGATTGATTGTCAATAAATTTAGCATCAAGGTGTGAAATACTATTTTCAAAGTGGCTTGAATAAAACCTAATTTTATTAATAAAATAATTTTTTTAACTAATTTATAAAATGTAAATTTAACTACGTTTATTAAAAGTTAAAAAGCTAATTAATTATAATTACATTGATATAAAAATTTAATAAATTACATAACGATGCACTTATCCTCAGCTGTCTTGTTCTTAGCTAAATTACTGACACTGGTATTTATTTTATGCAATTGCGGCATGCTTTTACTTCTTCTGGGAGCTATATTCGTTTTCAATAGGGATTTCATAAATTTTTCTTGGCTTGTTAAAGCCCTTGAAATTTCTTGTTGGACCTTCAAAGTTTCTTCATGTTGGGGACCTAAAATCCGGTATCGTTTTTCAAAGACGGCAGTGTAGATTTCTACAGCTTTGTTAAATTGTTTTAATCTGCTCAGGCAATCTGCCATTTGACACATGGTGTTTAGCGTATCAACTT
>JAQFZE010004192.1:0-11573 GCA_034695245.1 Dicyrtomina saundersi
TGTTGCTATATGTAACAGTAATGTTGTTGCGTAATTAACACGTATGGTGTTATTAATATACTCCTTATAATTTATGTTGTTATTTTTAAGTGGGTAACAGTCAATCCTGTCACCACTGACAACAGTTCCTTTTCTACGCAGATATATACTACAAAACCTACTAGGCTAATTGCTAACCTTGTTAACTGGTTTTTGTAACTACAGCGGTGTTACCTGTGGCTAACAGCTTTTTCCACCCTCGCAAATTTCAAAATTTACCACTAAACTTGTCAAAGTTAACAACTTAACCTGTTGCCACGGCCAAACCTAGTATTTTAACTCTCAATATTCATAGATTGGTTATATTTAGCAGTTTTACTATTGAATATGTTTAAAATCAAGACATTTCAAATTAGGTGTAACTAAACTATTAAAATTTCTAATTTGTAATGTCCATGGGCTAATGTGGTAACAGAATCATCTAGAATATATCGTTTATGATCAAAATTAGCTAATCCAACTTTCGACTGATTAATGGTATACATGTCTAATTTGTTTGATCTAAATTTCTTAAACTTTACCCTACCTTGTATTTAACCATAGAATGTTTTTTTATACTTATGGATATCAAATTCATTTACAATATATCTAGTTAAACCTTAAGCTCTTTTCTTAATCTGTAAATCATGAACATGAAAACATTTTAGATCTAAACCCTATAAACTCCGTTACAATATTTTCATTAGTTTCTATTTTAAAACAACCTAGTTTATTTTTATTCCTAATGTGTGAGGTAAATATATTATTTATTCCTAAATCGCTAGTATCATACCATAGTTTAATGTCATTCTTTATATCATCATAAAAATCATTAGTTCAAGGAATTTATTTTTTTATTTATTTATTTATTTTTAGGAATGCAAGGAATTTATGATCCTTGCATCCCATATTTTCAGCAGAAGCTTGGGCTAGACGAAATTGAGGTGATAGGTCTTTACGTCGGCGCTCGCGGTACGATTACAAAATTTTTTCTGGATTTTATGAAATCTCAGGCATTAACTTCATTCCTTATTGAAGATATTGTCACAACACTCCTACAGAAATCTGTGCAGATTTGTCAACATCATTTATATTCTGCAGTTCCTAATATATAATTAGCGATAAACATGTTTCATACTTACAAAGCTATTTTTAATATTCAACAAATTTGTGTAACTTATACTGAGTCTATTAGGCTACCCTCGATGGAGGTCAGTTGTTAAGTTTGTTCTTTTGAATAAAGTTATCTACTATAGCAGTAACGAAGTGTAGCACACTTGGAGCTATAGCGCCCGAACCACAAAACGGACAAAGACGTAAATGGTACCAAATGACGCGGAACGACGTGGGGAACACAGGTAAATGCTCAAACTGAAAGAAATGTGTAAGCGTAGCCCAAAAGAAGGAGATCCCCAAAACTTAAAGTTGCAAAAGTAGGAAAAACAGGGGTGCCGCGTTAGCGCTAAGGCTTTTGAACCGCGCAACGTACAAATTCCAGAAAGGTACCAAAAGACGCAGAACAAACCAAGGACAAGGATTAAGGCAAGAAACTGAAAGAAATTTATCCCCTAAGCATGAGAGATCAAGACCCATCCAACGCAATTAGGGAAAAAATCCAGTTGGAAAGACGGTGAAATAACACGGACACGCAGGCAAAAACTAGTATAAAATGCAGCAGAAGACGAAACAAAATTAAAATACAGTCATTTTGACACCTTACATGTCTTCACAGAGCGTCCAGGACCGAAACGCGAGCAAAAGGAAAAGGGAGACCAAGGTACAGAAAGAGTTTTTGCGGAGTGGAACGACGGAAAGAATTAATTAAAACGGGCTTTAGCCATACAAACGGGACGGACGACTGTCACTTGCAGTGCCACAAACAAAAGAAGTTAGAATAAACCATGGAAACAAAAAGCTGGCAACATGGACGAATTAAAATCCAATTTTTAATCTGCTACCTCCTAGTTGCTACCAAGCAGTGGACACAAAGCAGCCGCCGCCAGGAAGTTGATACTAGGCATTCGCAACGGGGCAGTTACCACTTAGCAGAAGCAACCAAGCGAAGGAAACCATGCTAGGGCCAACAGTGGGGGATCCAAACGAGAGAGCCAGGGGGCTTTAACTCCCCCCCCACAAAAAAAGTAACTTTTTAACATTGCGGAGATAGGAGTAGACATTTTCCCAGAAGGAAGCTTATCACCATTAGCCTTCCCCCTTAGAAAACTTCTGTATCCGCCGCAGGGTGCCACCATTTGGTTGCCTACAGGCAGTTGCCACTAGGCAGCGCAGTTGCTACCAAGCAGTTGCCGCCAATCAGTATCAACCGGGCAGTGACCACTATGCAGTTGCAATCAGGCAGTTCCCACTTAGCCGTCATAGTCGTACAGTTGTCACTGCTCAAAGCTACTTCGACTAAATGCCTAAATTCGGTATTGATTGAGTAATGGCAGCTTTGGATATTTATCACTTTGATATAGCAATATTCAATACTCATATCGTTCCTGTCCTCTGAACTCTTAACGGCTTGTGCTGACTACGGGTATGTCAGGAGGTGGGATATTTAAATAGGTGAATAGAATTAATTAAACGATAATTCAGCGTACCCGTGACAAAGATATTCTAATTCTCTTATCGCTTCCTACTACTCCTGCTTTGCAAAGAATGTGCGCCTCCTAGAGCCGAAAAAATACAGTAGTTACAATCTCGTACATTATTCTACTTCGGTACAACCTTCCGTTCCAACAAAAATGTCGTATAAGTGAATTACTATACAGTAACCCCACCATACTTCTGTCGACTAGTAAAGTGCACTGGGTAATAGGTGTATATCTAAAAAACCTAATAGAGCCATGAGTAACTAAGTAAATTGCCACTAAGTAGGTTACCAGAAGGCAATTTCATCAGAAGTAGGTACAGCTTGCGTGCGGCTACAACAGTGGCAATATCTTGTTGACCGCCTTGTGGCAACCATTTTATGACCAATGCCTCACGAGTACTGCTCGTGCGACTGTAGTTCTGTACACGCATGTACTATTGGTGACGAGTGGCCTCAAAGAAGCTTTACGATAATTTACGTACGAGTACCGAAATTATGCAAAGCACTTGTAAAAAGCTGTTCGATTCCTGTTGGATTCCGGACCAATAAGGTAGTAGCCATAAGGCAGTTTCCACTGACTAGCATCAAAGCTGCTACCACTAGGCCGTTGCTTCAAGATAGCTCCAGCGCAGCAGTTACCACAAGGCACTGGCCCAAAGCGGTAGTCAATAGAAAGTTGCCAGCAAGAAATTGCCTAAAGTAGTTATCAAGACTGGTGTGACCAAAAAGCTGTTGCAAAACAGCTGTAGTCAACAGGTAGTTGCAACAACACAGTTACCGCAGTGCCGTAGCCTTAAGTAGGTTGCCATAACACAATTTTTAGTGATCACTTCTAATAAGGCGGGCGCTGTGAGGCATAAGATGCTAGGAAACACCCCCAAAAATATCCCCACAAGACTACCGCCACTAGCCAGTGACCATAAGGCATCTGCTGACATGGCAGTTTCTACAATGCACTTGACTTGTGGCGTGCGTCCATTTAATGGAGAAGTAAAAAAAATGATTAAAAGATAAACAACGGTGGTAGCATGTGCAAACTAGTAAATCGCAGGCATTTACAACGAATAGTACGAGGGTGACGAAAGTACAGGCGGTGAGAAGTAACCAACAGAACCTGCTAGGCCGTGGTGATGCGAGCTGAAGATAACCAGATTAAAAATTAGGGCGGAAATGGAGGGGTTTCATGCACGTGGAAGGCGGCAGTCGAGGGAAAAAAGGCTGGTGGAGAATGAAGGGATGTGCGGGGGGGGGGTCAGAGGTTAGCTGTCTAAAATGATGACAGGGCTGGAGAAGCGCTGCCACCGGCGGTGGCAGATGCCGGTAAACACCTCGTAGCAAAAACTGTTCGTGGGCGCGGACACATGCCAAGGCTCAAAGCGCGTCCTCAGTGGAGGTTTCGTGTGCTTTGAGGAAGGCGAGTATTTGGCGGTGCTTGGCTTGCAACTGCCATTAGGCACGTTCGTGGTCTCCTTTCAGAAGACGCAGTATTTTTTGTTGGAGCTTTAATCGCGTAATTTGGGCCTCAAGCTCTGTTAATCAATCGCCGTATACGTCCAAGCGTATATTTAGAGTATTGCGGCGGCGCTGGAGACAATGAAGTTTTTCTTGCTGCGTGACAGTCACTATGCTCGGGTTTGCGGCAATGTGCTGGCCTAAAAGCAACCAGCACGCATGTAGCGAATACAAAATATAACGGGTCGGGGATTTGATCGACCGGCCACGGTACAGTGCATGGTGTGACGATGGAATAAACAAAGCGCGTAGGTGAGTGACGTACCTGGAAGCAGGAGGCGCAGTCGAGTAGCACTAAAGAGCAGAACCAGTAAATTTCAAACAAACGGAAAGAGCCAATGAAAGGAAAACTGCGAGGTGGAACAGCGACGAAAGGTAGAGGCGAAGACAAAAAAAAACAAAGGCCTGCACCTAACGGTCATACGAGTCGCGGCGACTCGTGTGGCAATTAGCTGCAGGCAGCGCAACAAATTGCAGTGTCTGTCAGTTTGCAAGTCAATGAATGGCAAACTGACAGCTACCGTAAGGAGAGAAGCAGAGGCGGTAAAAGGGCCGAGACTGCAGTTAAGCGAACGGCAGAATTTTGTTGGCAGGCTTGCCACATTTTACTCTGCCAGTTGCTATCCTGCAGGGGCCACCAAATAGGTTCCACAGCTCTGCTGTTGCTACACGACTTTTTTCACAAGACGTTTGGTACAAGGAAGTTGTCACAAGCCACATGTGACGAAGTACATCCACGCAACAGTTCCTGCAAAGCCGTTGTCACCGGGCAATTACTGCCAGGCAGTACTTGTAGCATTGCAGTAGGTACAAAGTGTTTTTTAGCACGCGGCTACTCCGGGGCAGTTCCCTCAACACGTTTGCTACAGGGCGTTGCTTAAGGCATTTGGTGCAGGGAAGCTGCCAAACTGTCGGCTACAACAGGATAGTTGCCTCTGAACTGTCGACACTAGTCAGTTATCAAAAAACAATTATTGTTCTCAGGCTTTCAGTTTCGGGTTTTGATAGCATTCATGTCGGTCGTACCGCGGTACGCCCGCTAGCTTCTTAATGTAGTTCTTTATTTCACCCCTTATTGACTGCCTATCAGTGTGTCCCTGCCGTAGGCAGGGGGCCTTGCTTCTAGTCTCATAAATAGCATTAAACCATCCGTATCAGTTTGAATTATTTCTGCCATTATTATTATACACCATTTAGGTTTTAAATGTTTGTATACATTCTATATTTTGACATTTACAATACAAAAAATCCTACAAATATTGGCTTATTCAATAAAACACTCATTTTATTCATATGTACAGCTACTAAATCTTTGCTAAATATAGTTTCACAATTAAAATTATTATTTTACTTACCCATTTTAAAGCATTTTGCTCATCTTCACAAAATTGTATTTCTTTTCTTTTTAGGATTTTTTTAATTGTCTTACCATACACAAAAGTTGCCATGAGTTTATAGAAATGCTTTTCAAAATCAGATGTTGCTTGTTGTCGCAACTTTGTATTACTATCAATATAGAGTTTTAACTATGTGCTTTGATTATATTAAATTGTGCTATAAACTTTTGCTTATACACATCCATGTTTTAAGGCTTGTTGTAAAGTTCTATCAACACTGATTAATCCTATTTCATCCTGTAAAATAGCTATGAATTTTTTAAATCTACTATAATTTTTCTTTTCTTTTAACCTATGCTGATATTCAGATAATTCAACATCTTTTACTGTTTTATGGATAGAGATTTTTAAAATCTGCCTAAGCGTATAATTAATATCTGCATCAATATCTTGTTTCATTATATTTTTATATTAATATTATACTTATTTAGATGTGCACCATTAACTTCTATTAGGAGATAGTTTAAACGACATAGCATCAACATACAAATTATAAGTATCAACCGGTACTAAATATGAAGATTCTGTTAGTATTATATTTATGCATATATTTATCATTAGCTTGTACATTTAGTTTTTCAATATCTGATAAGCCACCCTTTATTCCTTCTGCCAAAGTAAATGGCATATCGTTATGTGTTAATAGTTTGAATTCATCTCCAGTTTTTGTCATTATAGCATCCAATGATAATTCTAGTGTTGTAATTTAATGAGCAGGATCTAATTCCTAATATTGTAATGATGAATTTCTAACTAATTAAAAAACATCAGCTAATAATAAAATATCATATGTTAAATACCTTTTCATATAATCTTCAAATTTGTATTGTTGTGTATCAGCTTCAGCTTTAGCTTCAAAATGATTTTATAGATATTCATGATGATAAGGATATTAAACCGCTAATCTAATGCTAATCAAATGAAGCATATGTATAAGAAATCCGGCAATCCCGTCAAAATCTCATTATACCACTTATCGAATGCAAATCATAGTTCATCATTTTATTTCTGGTACAACTTTGTCATTTACAATTACCGATTCCTTATTTATGGCTTGCACTTAATTTGCATTGGATTAGTGGTATAATAAGAGTCTGACGTGATTATGTAGCTTAGTTACAACTTCAGCACTTTTCCGCTTGCAGAGAAAATAATATTACTATTAAAATCCTTAATTGACAAGTATCAGTTTTCTTATAAGAGTAATTTGTTTGTTTTTTGCATAAAGAAGTTATCAGTGACATTACGGTGTGATTCAATTTATAAATTTGCAATATGAAACACTCAGGCGCAACAGATTTTGGCGCGACTGAATTAGTTTATTTGTATTAGGGAGTGATCAACCACATTATAGCGTGATTAAATTAGCATATTTGCATTCTGAAGTGATCGTTTGCATTAGAGTGTGATTTAATTTCTTATTGTATGACAACATATTTAGATTCTGTTTTGCTGCAGGAACTATAGAAATTATACTTAAAACCTGTCATAATGCCAAATGCTTTAACGAATCAAAATCACAGTTTGCACAAATACGATTTACATCAAAACAAAACTACAAATAATACGTTTTAAGGCGAACGCATGTAGTGGTATACATACTCACTTTTACCTAGTCTAGACCCCTCAACTCCCACTTAAATCCCCCCTTAACCAATATTTTACACACTTAACCACACAAGTTCTCATTACTTCATTCAGTTTAAATGTAGGTATAAAAGCGTGACAGTAGTTCTATAAAAAAATTTATCATGAGTAAAGCTAGTTTCATTGATAGCTATTACACTTGTTCCTCACCTTCAGCGTTAGGTGGTGTTCATAGGTTATATAAACAACATTCGTCAGTAAAACGAAAGGAAATTAAAAGATTTCTCCAAACACAAGATGCTTATACAAAACAAAAGTTTGCAAGAAAAGAATTTATACGCCGCAAAGTTTCAGCTTCCTATAAAAACTATTTACGGCAGTGCGATTTAGTTGATATGTAACTATATCCTTGACTCGGGCTTCCGACGCGTTTACATTAATCGGAACTGATGTTCCAATCAAAGTGAAAAATAGAGATAATTTAGAAGTGTATAAAATCTTACCTATCACTGGAAAAATTAAATTCCTTTACGCCAGTCTTTTTGTACGCAGCAAGTTCTATACCCAAGCATAATACTAGCACATCAACGTCTACTAGAAGCAGGACATACAGCAAAATATTCGTTCAGGAAAACGAAAGTTAAATTGTTTGCAATACCTCAAGGAAACCAATTTCTTATTTTAGAAAATGTATTTAAGACATCTGTACACTTGAAAGTGATTTTTTGCTTCGTTACAAGCTCTGCAATTAATGGAAGTTTCAAAGAAAATCCATTTATATTTAATCATTTTCATGTTTCTTACATTTCATTATCTGTAAATAATATAAACAAACCAATTCGTCCACTTACAATAAACTTCAGAGAAAACCAGTATTTACTACCGTACTGATTATTGTATACAAGTACTGGAATTGCTGGAAGAAATTAAGATCTTAAACTTGATAGAAGAAATTATCAAGACTGAAAATGCTTTTTTGCTTTTGATATTAACCAGAATGAATACGGCTCAAACGCATTAAATCTGGAAAAGATTAGAAGTATTGGCTTAAAGTTAAAATTTGAAAAGGCACTACCAGAGACATTTCACTGTGTTGTGTATTCAGAACATCAATCTGTGCTGGAAATGGACGAGTTACGCCAATTGATTCTAACATAATTGATAATTTACAATGACTACTGGAGAAAACATGAATACGGGAGAGGTAATAAAATTTTTGGTGAAATGTGTAAAACATGATGGTAGACAAATTTGTGTTTTAGCACTAGACAAACTAAGCGTGGTAACTAAACCCAGTTTTTCATGTATATTTAATTCAGACCAAATCAAAAAACCTGGAATACATTAGCTTGCATAAGGTAAAACTTTCAATTCAGAAAATGAGTTTTTTGACAGTTTTGGAATGGGACCAGCCTATTATGGTGAAGATGTAATAAATGCTATTAATAAGTTCAATTGTATTGTAAGGTACAACACTATCCAAGTTTAGTCAAATAAGAGTCAACTAAGTGATGCTTATTGCTTATACTATTTGTCTAAACGTGATTAAAAATTTAGTTTTGAACAAATTATGAATTCATTTAGTCAAAATAAAATAAAAAACAATTTCACAGAGAATTTTTGAAATCCGTAATGATTAATAAATTTGACAAAGTGTGTTGATGCATGTTTGAGTCTAGTGTAAAACAGTCGTGTAAATGCAAATGTTAAAAACAGTGACAGTACGTAATGAGTGCTATATATACATACATAAATTTATGATTTAGTTTTATTAGTAAACATGATGTTAGTTTAATTTTAAAACTTTAGAAATGTAAGTTTATGTGTAAAAACGTTATCTTATAATGCAATATCTTATAACAAATTTAATACTAGTGTATATGTAATGAAGTTATATGATTTAGTGTATCAGTTGTAAATAAAAAACAAACAAAAATCAAAAATAAATTATTCTTCCAATTTCAATTTTAATCACAATTTTTTTAATTTATACAATCATTTTGTACTACTTCATAATTTTATTTTTTTTAAATGCGTTGCCAAATCTGGTAGAGCATTATACAATGCTTGATAAGATTAGGATTTATAAAGGCCTCATACCTCCACTTGTCCTCCGCTCCCTCCGTTTTTGTAACAATGCTTATCTTATTTTTTTTAAAGTATCGTGGTACGCATATTGAAGATAGGTGTTACTACCAACCCGAGCATAATAAAAGTCTTTTGGAATGCATTTAGAAATTGGGATAGAAAAATCAAAAATTTTAGACCTCGCTGATGTTTTTGAAACCTGATGGCACGTCTTTTTACGTATAAGAATGTTCGTAAAAGCTTTCTTGCTGCCTGAAGAATCAGTTGCTTATTTTTTCTATGTCACATTTTCTCCGTCTTCTCGCATTGTTTTGCACCACCTTTGCGCTTGATCGTTCCACCAGTTGCATTACAAGTACGACTGATTTTTTCTCTTCTCTTTCAAACACATCACCATCACAGTTTTCACCATTATCCGAACCTAGATTGCTTTTAGGAGATTCCTGGTTGCTAGTGTTTGTATCTGTTGAAGTGTCATCCTTTTGATACTCGTCTTCTTCTTCCTCTTCGTCTTCTACTTTTTCCTCGTCATCACACTTGTTTGCAAAATTGTCCTCCTTAGATTCTTTAAAAAATAAAAATAAAAGCATTATATTTTGAAATTTTATTTTATTTCACAATTAATTATTTTATATAAAATTTAATTATTTGTAAACGTCAAGCACAACAAACACATTTGTTTTTATAGATATTAAATTTTATAACAAACTTACTATCCAAAACAAAATGTTTCTTACGACATTTCTCTCCTGCTTTTTGAATTTAAGCGTCTTTTTTAGCTGGTAGTTTTTGTGATTTGTTGGTCTCACTCGCTAGAGGACACTGAAATATAACAATATATTTTTTTGTGTGATCAGGGTCCTACCAAAATAACGTTAAAAACTTAACAAATACATTCATGCCTTAATGTAATTAATCACACTACAGTGTGCTCGATCACGCCTTATTAAAAATGAACTAATTTAGTCACACTAAAATCGGTTGCTCCTGATTGCAAACGATTGCAGCTGAATGTATACAGTTGAGTCTAAATGTATAAAGTTGCACCTTAATGCTGCAATTTATTGACACTTTTGTTTAGTTAAACACATTAAATTGTAGTCAATTACTTTATAATAGAAACTAAAAAAATTAAATCACTTTGTCATAAAAATAAAAAACACATATTAAAGTTGGTGACCATTAACAACTACATTACTCTTGATACCTCTTTTAGACACATTTGATGTTGAAGCATTGTTTCAGTTTGATGCTCGTGTGCAAGTTCTATGCTCGGATCCGCTTGAAAACGCTATAGTCGTGATTAAAAAACAAACGCATGTTTATTATTTAACATTATAATTATGTTTTTTCAGTAAATTTCAGAGTAGCGTTTAATTAATATGACTAAAGCCTTAATTTAAAGCTAACGCTAGAAATCAATTGATCGTACATAATTTAAAATAGTAGAAAATAATCCGGCGCGAAGCGCCGGATGTGTCGACCGAGGGCCCAAAGAAGACACTGAGCTTACAGCGAATAATTGCTTTAATAAAGGAGTAGAACCCTGTTATAGCAACCTCAAACTACGACAGCGCCTAACTCCACTTTAACTTCTCCTACTTAAATTTATAATTTGATAAAGTCGCAATAAATAAAAGGAAGGATTATTACAATGATAATACTTGAATAACGTCATTATTGAACGATCTGTGTATGTATTTTTGTAACATCCTGCATTTAAAGTATCTATTTACCTAATTTTTGAACAAATGCAAAACGGATCCTGAAAATAGTAATGTTTCTTTGCCGCCCTTTATGAAAGATCCAAGTATGAAAACAGAAAGCATTCCATAGTATGGGTACCCGTTTACCTAATTTTTAAACTAATGACAGACGGGATAATAGTAATATTTAAACAACGTCATTTTTGAACGATCACCGTATGTCTACTGGTTAAATCCTATGTTAAGGACATACGTCTACCTAATTTCTTGTCTACAGATTTTTAAAACAGTAAAATTTGAATAACTCCATTTATGGACGATCCCTGTACGAACGCTTGTACTAATGACAGTGGGGATCACAAAAATGGTAAAATTTATATAACGTCATTTATGGACAATCCCTGCATGCATTATAGTAAAATCCTATGTTAAGGATATATGTCAGCATAATTTCTAATTTAATGACAGTGGGGATCCCTAAAATGGTAAACTTTGTATGACGTCATTTATGGACGATCCCTGCATGCATACTAGTAAAATCCTATGTTAGGGAAATATTTCAACCTAATTTCTGAACTTATGACAGTGGGGATCATTATAATAGTAAAATTTGTATGACGTCATTTATGGACGATCCCTGCATGCATACTAGTAAAATCCTATGTTAAG
>JAQFZE010004193.1:0-11571 GCA_034695245.1 Dicyrtomina saundersi
ATCAGTTGCATTGTGGTCTGACTGGTCCCTGTACGTTGCAAAAAAGATGGCAGAAGCAGAAAAAGACGCAGGCAGAGATGCAGGTGATTCTGAAATGCCTACCTCAACTCCAGAAAATAATAAGTTAGAGGAATCTTCTTTTACCAATCCAATTCCTGAAATTACAAATGTCGTGACTATTGCTCAAGCTAAACGTAAGGTACCACGTAAACAATGTAGTGACTGTGAACTATCTTTTGCTGATAGTCGTAGAATAAATGAACATTTTTTAAGAGTGCATAAGCGACAGCGTCCCAAAGAAATACCCCAAACGTTACAAAAAAAAGAAAAAACTTGTCCCATTTGTGGCGAAGGCTTTGGGTTTACTTATTCCTTAACTCGTCACATTAGTAGAAAGCACCCGAATTCAAACTTGACAATTGCTAAAAAGAGGAAATCGAACAAGTCTATTTGTAATAAATTCAAATGCTCAAAATGTGACAAGTCGTACCCGAAGCAGAAGTCACTCAATAGACATGATAAAATCGTTCATAAAAATTAAAATTAAAGTTTATTGGTAAAAAGCCGTTTTATTATATTAGATTAATATTGTTAGAATTATATTACGATACACATTTTAAACAGCAAACACACAATGTTTACAAGACCGTTGTTAGACTGTAAGATCCTTGTAAGTCTTACAGTTTATTGTACCATGTCCTGCCGGTGTATTGTGCCATGTCTTGCTGGTGTATTATGCCATATCATGCTAGTTTATTGTGCCATGTCATGCCGGTGTATTGTGATATGTCTTGCCGGTGTATTGTGCCATGTCATGCCGGTGTATTGTGCCATGTCTTGCCCGTGTATTGTGCCATGTCATGCTGGTTTATTGTGCCATGTCATGCCGGTGGATTGTGCCATGTCATACTGGTGTATTGTTCCATGTCATGCTGGTGTATTGTGCCATGTCATGCTGGTGGATTGTGCCATGTCAGGCTGGTGTATTGTGCCATGTCATACTGGTGTATTGTGCCATGTCATGCTGGTGTATGTTGCTATGTGTATTAAAGCAATAAAATTAATACTAATTGATATCGCTAATAGTTATACGACATATTTTGCAATTTATTTACAACAACTCTGGATTTTAGAACGATCGCCTTGGTATACCATTGCTACATATAATGTCATATTGCTTTTTATTTATCAGTACGAAGGGCAGCATATTACAGCAAAATAAATTGATTTAGCAGTGATAATGCTAATGCAAACGATACTTGTAATTTAAAGTATAAATTACTCCTGATAAGAAATATAGTGGACGTCGACGAAGGACGTCGTCAAGTTAAGAATTATGCTACATTGTGCAATCATAAGTTTAATGATATGTATTACGCAACACGATTATACTCAGGATTAAGTACAAAGTACGTACAGTAATGATATGTACGTATTATTACAAAATTTACAACTAATAAGAATCTGTCTGTCTAAATATGCAATCATATACATGATACAGCTTTTTGATGTAACGGCTCGTTATACAGTATCGGACAGTAAAATAATCTAAATCAGCAGTGCTAAAACTTGAGTAGCCTAAGGTTTCTAAAATCACATATGGAATAGTAGTGCAGACGATATTTATAGGTTAATGTCTAAATTATTACAGATAAGAAATATTGAGGACGTTGACGAAGGGCGTTGTCAGGTTTGGAAGCTAGTTCTAATTACGTTGTGGAAGCACAAGCATTATAAATAGTAATACAAAACAGGATTATAATACTTTTTGTCTTGTTTCTATAACCTAAAAATGATATTGAAGCAATTTTGGATAATATTAATATTGTTTCACCATTACCAAAATGGCAAAAGTGGAAATCCCAGTTTAAAAGGTGCAAAATCAAACGGAAAACCGCTTCATCGACATGGAAGTTGTAAAATTGTATTAAACGAAATTTTATTTAGTTCAAAGGGTCAGAGTTTTGTTGAAATTGCTAAGGTATGCAGTAGCAAGTCCAGTGAAAATCTGAGCAAAGAACTTAACGGATATGCAATTTTGGTTTACCAGAAGATTGCAGACAAATTTCAATGCGTTCAAGGAACTAAATTGAAAAAGAAATATAATAATTTATTTTTAATTCATTTTCATAATATCATTTAAAATATTCATTCAAATTAATCAGAAGTACAATACACTGAAGAAAGTTTTCAATATGAAAGTGTTGCATTTTTTCAACAGAACTGCAGCCGTCAAATTTATTGCCGGAAGTTGAAGATCCTACTTTACATGGTAATTAAAAACAAATAAGGATATTTTAAATTTACCAGACGTTAGCAGACTCAGAAATTTAGAAGTTAAATTATTGTTGCCCTACAGCATCTAGAGGCCTTGAGGCTGTAAGAGATCAGCACAACCACCGAAGTATTCAAGGTAAATCATTTTAATTTTCAGAATTTGTAGACATTTTAAGAGAATTACCTAAGCTATCATGTTAAAATAAAATAGGCACACAAAATCAAAATGATGACCGAAATTTCCCTAATCAACAAAATGCAAATAGAGCGTCCTTTTCAAATCATCAACAGAGTTTTGTCACAAGCGCAAGGCCAAAAAGGGACAATTTGTATGTCACTCAATTGAATGCAAAAATGTTTAATTCTGTAGATTGTCCAACCTTGGCGTACTTTACTGAAGGTTCTGTTATTGTGTTGCTTTTGCATATTCATTCTAGACAAGAGAGAGGGAAACTACCATGTACAATTGGTGAACCCATAACAGACACAGAAATATCTGAGTCAAAAAAGTGGCTGTACGACATGGTAGTTATCTCGACTGAACAGTTTTCTGATAGCGCGAACAATCTGAAACACTTTATAAAACTGTTAGACCCAGAAATTAATTTAAGTGATATCGTAAAAAATTTAATTATTCCTCACATTCAGTATGATGTAAGTACTGGAATAGAATATAGTTATAGTAAATGTGATGAAGTTTCAAAGCCTAGAGTATCAAACGGATTTAAGTCACAACCTGCTACTAAAAACAACCCAAATGTCTGCAAAAATAGTGCTGTTTTTCTTTTACGTCCAATGTGTAACTACCCATTTACATTCACTGGTTCAAATTTTAAACCTCAAAGTAACAAGCTCATGCTAAACCTAGTAGCATCACTTGAGTTTTATAAAAATAATGACAAAATTATGAAGCAAAACTCAAAGCAATTAGCCGCAAGACTTTTGAACGTTGCAGTCACCAGTATTTACAGAGCTGAAACTAAGTTTAAGCAGAATGAGATTGACATACCTCCACAAAAGAGAAAGAGAACGTCTGAAATTCTTGACTTCATGGATGACACTAACAGAAGTGAGTTTTACGTGTTAATTTTTAAAAAAATATTATGTTATATAATGAATATAATATATTTACTACAAATAACTACTATACAATTAATTTCAGTAATTACATATTTTTAAAGAGTTATTACGACGCATCATCACAGACTTCTATGGCATAAACCGTGTTCCCACTGTGCAAATGCTACATACAAAGTTTATGGCGGAAGCTAGACTTCGCCAACTCCAAATTGCACAGCAAAAAGGGCCAGTGCAGGAAGTTGGCAAAGAGAAAAAACTATTTACATGCAGCCAGGAATCGTTTCGGATTTTGCTACACAAGTTAGTAGTGTTATCAAAAATTAAAATACTAATTACCATTATGTAGGTGTGTACCTAAAAATGAAAATTCACTAACTTTATTTATGTTGGATAAATATTTGTAGGCTTGGCTACAAGTTTGGCGCACTGAATCATAGGTAAGGTATATACGCTGTACCAACAAGATTGTATATTTGCTTTTTGTACTTAAAGTCAGTTGAAATTACAGATACAGTGTCTTATTCAGCCCTGAGAAAGTCCGGTGGAGGCAGCGTTATATACGCAGAGTTCAAGAAATACGTAAAACAGGAGAAAAAGAAATAATTTATTTGGACGAAACATGGGCAATTAATATTTAGTTTCAATCATTCTCATATTGAAATATTTTGACTTATTTTTTAAATAACCTAACCAGGTTTTTTCAATTTACAGTGGGACCCAAATCAACTACCAAAGAAAGGGTGGATACCAAAGACTTGCAATGACCCGCTGGAGAAAAAGGAATTTTCATTCAAAACAGTTAAGCCTGGAAGAGGACCTAGGTATGATAGATAACATTTAATTGTACCTTATTGTTTGGGTGTAACACTAAATAGTGGGTAATTACAGTTTAACTTGATTTCTAGATTAATCATCTTGGCAGCAGGTAGTGGCAAATTTGGATTTATACCAGGGTCGAGTCAAGTTTGGTCAATTGCAACAAAAGACGCGGACAAAGTACATTTTTATAACTTACGCTTAACGTTATTTATTTTTTCAAAATTACTAATTTAGCATGTTTTTACAGGACTTCCATGGCAACATAAATGCCGGTATCTTCGAGAAATGGTTTCAAGATCTTATAGTTAACATCGAAAAACTATCTACGAAGCCATTTTTAATTGTAATGGACAATGCGCAATATCACTCTGTGATTGAGGCCCCTAAACAAACAGCTAGAAAGCAAGAAATTATTGATTTTCTAAGGTCAGAGAAATCCAAAGGTAAAGATGTTCCAGCAAATTTTGAAACAATGCTTGTTGTGGAGTTAAAAAAGGTCCTCCAAAAAATCAAAAAGGACAACAACTACTATAAACTAGATGCGCTGACTCGCGAAAAAGGACACGAAGTAAAGTTAAACATCATAGTATACCATTAATATTGATTAATAGGATATATGGTAATACTTTTATTGGCTTTTATACATAAAACATTATTCCTTAAATTAGATTTTACGTCTTCCCCCCTACAATTGCGACATGTCGCCGATTGAAGAAGTCTGGAAAGTAATATTAGCATTTTATACGTTAAAATAATTATTTGTATAACACTTGACGAAATGCATTTGAAGTACATAACTAATTCCGATTTTTAAAGGATATTAAGTACAAACTTACACACGAAAATGATAACCTTGCTGTCAACCAACAAGTTGAAATGGCGAGACGAGCTCTCATGGTTTACGATAAAAACAAATGGGCCAATCATAAACGGCACATATGGGGCATTGAGGATTCCTACATTGTCTCAGATGCCAAATTTGACTCTGCATTAAATCATAACCCAGACATACAGGTAAACGTATAGCACAATTCGAAATAATGTAAGTAGTATAAAATGCACGTTTAGCGAAGTAATATCAAATTTTATTTACAGTTTGACGAAGACATAAGGGAGGAATATATAGATGACGATGAGATGAACGAAGAAATTGTTGATACTGAATCCGACGATGACATAGAATCTTCTGGTAATGAACACAATGAAGAAAGTGAGCCCGAAGACGAGAGGAAGAAGCCTCGTATGCTTAAGTAAATGCAGTCATACTTAAGCATATATGTACATATTGAACTGCATGCATAATTCTAGATTTCGTGCGTCTCATAGTTCTGCTTAACTCAATCTGCGTCACTGTTTTTCACACAGTTTTCAATCACAATAGAATCAAAACCATAGATAGCTTTTACTGGATGTAATAAAGCAATAAAGAAGTAGCAAAGTTTTACAGGATGCGGGTTTCATATTTCAGTTTTAGGAACAGTGAATGTTTTAGAGGATGAATGCAGTTCATGATGCGCTTTTAATCTTTGCTCTGCTGTCTTTGAGATAAGTTCTTTATATTTGTTCGTGAAAATAATTCCTATTTAGTTTGATTTAAAGTACACCTACTTACGGTGTTGTTGCAATGGGTTATATTGTTACGTGGCTGTATTTACTTTCGATGCTACTTACTTTAACTGAGGCGGACATTAACACGGTTGGCCGTCCTGCTGAACTTGGCCTGTTTTATAATAGCGTGCACGATAAAATAATATACGTTTCAAGTCTTACATCCAAAATACCAAATGGTTCATCTTTTCTTCTACCTGCTGGAGACTCTAAATGCAAATCTGAAATTGTACGATCAACTGTGGACAAGTTTAACAGCATGAGCCTAAATTTAGAGACCCAGATAAATATATTATCAGGAATTGTGGAAGCTAAGGGTGCAGCTTCTTTTGCAACCAATTCCAACGCAGAGTCAGAAACAGTTCAAGGAGTTCTTCGGTACACCTCTAGTGCTGTATATGAAGGTCTACATACTCGTTTACCCTCCGTGCAAGAACTTTTTTTACTCTCTCCAGGACAATTTGTGCTTGGCGCAACAGACGTTATTAATGGTAAGTTCTTTGCGATGAAAAATACGTTAGTTTTGAAAATTATATTCCCTAGTTTATCGATCTTTAATTTTTGGCAAACTATTAGTCTTAATAATTATAAATTACGGTTTTTTTGCATACTTAAAGGAATTATATGGGGATACCGGCTCAATTTTGTTTTTGAAATGCAATCAACGGGTAACTATACACAAGATGTTTCCGAAATGGACCTTACTATAAGTAGTGTAGCTGCAGCTATCAATGGTAAAGTTGAATTTAAGATGGATAAACGGAACGGTGCCAAAAAATCAACATTCAAAATTCATTCTTATGGTGACATGATATTACCTTACATTCCACAGTGCGTGGAAGAAGTTTACGACCTACTAAAACAGGTACCAGACTTGCTTAAACAATCACCGACAGGAAAAGGTGTTCCTCAGTCTATATTTGTTATTAAGATAGAAGATCTTCAAGCTTTAATAGATTACGACTTGCATGACGAACCCTTTCACAAAAATACCACGCAAGTTAACAATACTTTACTTACAATTGTTCACAGCGATCTCATGACAATTCACTGGCACAAAGACGTAGTAGCTGCCGAACTTGCTTCTCTTATTTATCAATTAACTAAATACCATGATATTTTCAATCATACGGTTATAAACACTGTAAAAGAGTTACAATTTAATTTTACAATCACTTTTGATAAATTTAATACTCAATTTAAACAATGTTTAATTGAAGCAAGAAGCGGCGCTGCAACTCGTGCTATTGAAATGATCAAAACAAAAAGCGGAGAGTTAAAAGACCATAAATATGGATTTGATTCAGTTTTGAGAATTATCAATCAAGACTATTGTTTTGTGAAATCTAAAATTGTTGACTACAATATTTTTAAAAAACATGGAGTACAATATTTGCAAAACGACTGGACAACAACACAAGTTTTAAATGACAACGTAGATTTGGAAATATCATTTTTATTCTATAAGGAAAGTTGGAAATAAGTAGATAGCGTGTTATGGAGGAGTGTTTCTAGGATGTTTATAAAGTACACTGGTTTAAGAATTGTTGTTGACTGTGACGATAAATTTCATTACACACATTCATGCTCGTCTGAAATAGCCAGTTCTAATCATACCACGTTTTTTCTTACAAAATTTACCCCAAAATTTCACACAAAAATTTACAAAGACGAAAAATCAAACTCGCTTTGCTTCACGTACCCAACATACAAAATTTAGCTAAAAGTAGAGTAGTTTAAAACAAAAAATTAAACTTTCTAGCTCTACAAATATAACGACCCTTATTTTTAGTTTGCATGAGTTACATTCAGTTAATTTTAGGCATAGACTTAATCCTATTTTATGTTATAGTTTGTCATATTTTTGCACATATGTGGTGTGGCAAAGACGGACGGACAAAAGTAGAAGTTTTTGGTAGAAAATAAAAACAGTTTCTTAACTGCTTATATGTGCTGTTGAGAAAATGTTGAGGAGAGATCAGCGCTCGACGACATTGCTCCTCATTATTTTCTCAACAACATAAAGATGCAGTTGAAAAACTGTTTTTATTCTCTAGCAGAAACTTTTTACCATTTTGAATGTCCGCCTCCATCACACAACAATAAAGCAAAAATCTGTTAATAAATTAGGTTAGCTGATACGTTTTTAAGCAGTAATGATGTTATTCATATAGTAAGTTGTAATCTTGTATACAAGTAGCAAAGTAGATATATAAAAGGTTATTACAACAATGCAGAAAATAATAACTTTGTCTTGCTAAAACTAAAGTTGGAATAAATTACTTTTAAAATGTTTTATCTTTAGTTTGTATTAAATGTTAATTAAATATAAAATTGTTGTTGTTAATCAATAGTTTTAATGGATTTAGGTTTGTGCTAAGTTAATATTTCCTTTAGCAAAATAGTTACAAGTTTTAAATTTTCCTTTCATTCTTAACTAGAAATATATTTTCAGAATATTAACTGTTGTTTCGATTGGTATTTATAAACACTGCTGTCAAAACAGGAATTGAAAGTTGCAAAGTATAAATAATAATTATTCAATGACAAGTTTAAATCCCACTTGAATGATCAAAATAAAAGGCCATTGTTGTTTCTGAAAAGTCAGTGTTCATTTTTGCGTCATTAGAATTAGTGCTGGAAACTGCAGCAGCATGTCTAAGCTTTCGTTGCTGCTTGTTGTCGTACCTGTATTGCGGGTTAGCAATTCGGGCAAGACGAGTTGGCAATCTTCTAAGATACCATGAGCGTTGTTTTTCCTCATACTCCTCAAGATTTTGAAGAGCTTCAATGTACGCAGCTTTTTTAAATTCTTTAGTGCTTTTGTTGCTTATAAGTAGCATTTTCAGATTGTTGACCAAGTACTGCCGTTTGTCCTCATGCTGAATGCGAGCTTTTGCGAGCATTTTTCGTCCAGTTTTGTTTTCAGGCTGCAAGAGATAAAATTGATAATCTTGTATTACATTAAGATACGAGCTACTATTCATGTATTTTAACTTGGGGTTTACAAAAGGCGACAAATGTTTATTTATAACACAATTATCAACCAGTATATGCTGACTTTTCTTCTATACATTTTTCTTCCCATTACTATACATTTTTCTTCTAACTTTGCACCGAGGATATTTTCCTTGCAGCAATAAAATCATTAAATTAAACTTTTTTACAGATAAATTGCGTCTTTGATTTTAATCTAAAAATTTCTAAAATAATGAGCTAAAGAACGACAATTAATCAATGTAATTATTTTTCAAGCTTGTAAGCGTATATTATTAGCATACGAAATTTTGTTGAAAAAGACTAATATATTGTTGTAATGTCGTTTTGGTAATACGGGAAAAGTTTCTTCAGTGCAAAGTTAGGAGAAAAAGGTCCAACGAAAAGTACTAGGGAAAAAATTAAAGCAGGAAAAATTCCGAAAAAAATATCCGGGAAAATATATGTGGAAGAAAATGTTCGAGAAAAACGAAGGGGGAAAAATTTCTAGGAAAAACGTAACTGGACAAAAGATTTTCAGAACGAAATTGAAATTGTCTAGAAGAAAAATGTTATGGAGGAAAACTTTCTACTACTAGCTAGAATGGTAACTTGAACAGCTGGGTAAACCCAACTCGTAACCGTAATTTCAACTATGGGCATAGTGACAAAATATGGTAAGTAGTATATCTATAATACAGAAGATTACATACCGCAATAATTTTATTCATTGATACGATCCATTTTTCCATATTCCTTGGCCAGCGCATGACGGCATCGGCAAGATTAGAGTCGAGAAATGCTGGTCAAAAAATATTAAAATGAAATTCATTATAAATGTTGTTAATGCAGCAAGCATTGTCATTGATTCGTAATTTTACTGTTTGCTATTTCGATAAGTATGTCTGATGTAATTACTTACTGTGTCGGAATGCTTTAATAATATACTTTACTTCGTCTTCTCTGTAAGGTTGTTGAAGGCACAGCAAAATGCGTAGAGCCATAGCGGGAGCACTACAAAAAAGAAAGAATACAGATATTACAAATGAATATTGATATTGATATCGTATATATTGCATTTATAAGATGCAAAATATGATATCTCAAAAACAAATTGTGCGAGTCCGAGGAAAAATGTCTAAATCAGTCAAAAAATGAATATATGAATAAATGACACAATACCAAAGAGTAATTCGAGCAATCTCACCGAATATACTCAGGTAATAATCTTAGATGCAATATAATATGATTAAACTAAATAACTAGTGTGTTGAATTTAGATGGTCACGCAAAAGCACTGTAAATAAATTTATACTCACCTCTTTTAAATCTTCTTTGTGTTGTTTGCTTCTTATTGTCAGTTAATGGCTTCAGCTTGCCCAAAATACGGCAGGTAACTGTACTATTTTAAAAAATTGCTTTTAAAGAGTCGTTATTTGTAGTGTATTTGCTCAGTTTAACAACAATTACCGAGAGTCAAAAGGTTGATAATAGCGTCAGCGTGGGCCTTTCATATTGAATTCATTGAGATGGGTGGAGAGCTCTTACATACAGTTCGTAGAGAGCCGTCAACGGCGCAATCGAACACAGTAGTAGGTATTGCTGTACTCGCTAGATGTAGGTTGCGACCGCAATTGCAGTTGAATGCAGGACGTACAGTATTCCGGCTTCTTTTTGACGGAATAGAAATGCTTCCCCTCTTTATTTAGTTAAATATGAATTTATATTTTTTGTGTATAGGTTAGGCGCAAGACGAGAGTTAACAATGATAAATGGGTAAATGGAAAATATTTCGTCAATTCAGACATACAGGATTGATGTTGCCAAATTGTCCACTAGGTACTTACCAAGAGAGGTTCTAAAGTATTGTTGAGCCAGAAATCTTTGACTACCAATAATGCCAAAACTGACTATGCTGCTCCAAGACTTATGGTCAAAGTCCCTATCCTTGCTTTTCAAAAATGTATGTGCATCGAGGGAAACAAGGATTCTATGAAGTCGAACTTGTTGGAGGTGCAGAAAGCTCATTGCGCATGTACAAAACAGTCAAATCTATCTGGGAGAACAATAATACATTTAGTAGTACTTCTTTTTATAATAAAATCACATTCATATTTCCTTGATTTAAATACATTTCAAATAATATAACATTAATTATGTATAACTACACCGATGCCCATACCGATACTGGTAGAATCAACTGACCAAATTGTGATTTGCTGGCGTTTGAAACACCTATTCAAAATAAATCATACGCACTGCTTGTTTGTGTAAAGAATATTTGACAAGGAATAATTTATTTGCTACAATTATATTTATTTGCCTGAGTTCATGCAACAATACTAGAAACTAACACTTCCTTAAAAGTTACGATTTTAAGACACATTTTACACGCTGCTACGACTACGGTAAATGAGAAAAGTGCAGTAAACACACTCTTTACTGGAAGCTACACTGTCTAGGGCTGGGAGCTTATACAATTCGGCATAATAACTATAGATGCGTAATTGTTACAATCCAGAACAACTATATCCAACGCATGCAATTATATAGAATTTCTGAAGACGCAAGGAATTATACAAAACTCTTGCTAAAACCTAAGATTATGCGTAATTTAATTTTATAAATTGAGCTAAAATTGTTATAGATGATATCTCCTTCGTAAGGGCTAAAGTATTGAAATGGTTGGACAATATTGCAAGTGAATAGATTTTCAATTATTCTTGAGGCTGTCGGTTATCCAAATGTAGCATCGGCATTTTTACTTAAATCCATTTAGCTTCATCAATCAAAATACTTCTTCCGTTGCCT
>JAQFZE010004194.1:0-11567 GCA_034695245.1 Dicyrtomina saundersi
AATTGCATAATTACTATTTAGTATTCATAAACTTTTAGTAGAATCCAAATCGAGGAAAATGAGCGGGGTAACGAGACTACTACGGTTAAAACGGATTGACGGTGGAATATAGAAGCGGAATATAACAGCTTTATAATAGTAGCTTCTTTAAATTTATCGTAATTGTAATCGTAATACATAATAATAATACAAAGTAGTTTTCACAGCCTCTCCTATCCCAATTAATTATGTAAACTGCCGATTGCCAATTTTATTCAAATTGGCACACACTATATATTTATTATATTATGATACCTAAAATAAGCTAAAAACTGTATGTATATAGTTGAAAAATTACACAACTATTAATATACAAATAAAAGAATTTGGTCTTGATTTTTTAAGTGTTTTAAATTAAACTAAAAGTTGTTAAACCCGTGATTAATAATTTAATAAAATAACATTATTTATAATTCTATATGGTTTTTTATATATGGTAAATTCTATGAATGAAATAATAATTACTATCAATATAAATCATCATTTCTGCGTTGCACTCATAATTTACGAATTTTCGAGTCTTTCTTACAATTTTCGATTAATCGATTTTTTTTATATTGGATTAATTAGTTCTTAGCTGATAGTCACCATTCTGGGTAATGTACCTTACCCATGGTAAAGCTTGATAGCCACTTTTTTCTATTATCTTCAGATATCGTACCTGGAAATTTGTAATGCAAAATTCATGCTTAGAATGATATATATGTCTTCAATATTTATATTTTAGATTAATTGTTTGGCATGCATGAGTATGTAATATATTCGTAATTATTAGTATGTACCTGGATGCCTGAGGTTGTAAAATAAGGGATTTCAAATTTGACTTGAATGGGTGGTCGACCTTCGGAATCTTCTCCCTCGACGGAGGGTAAACCGAAATGAGCCCGCATCAAAAATTCTTTGCCACCCGGAAAAGACTTGATAGTCCATATAATGGCAGACTGTTCGGGAGCATATTTGGCTGAGCCAATGCCAGTCTTGAATTTGGGAGAGTCCGCATCTCCTGGAACGGGAATGACAATCTCCACATTGTTGGCGGTGGAGCGACGCTTGAACTGTGACTTGGCCTTCACCATGTACTCTACACGACTGTGGGCATGACGCTCGATGACGGATTCTATCCAAATTAATGGCTTCACCTGTAAAAAATATTAAAAACTTTCATGAATAGTTGTAAATAGCCAAACACTTAGGATTAAGGTTTAGGTCACAGTAAAATTACATATAAGTAACAGCAATAACTACAGATTGGGATCGTAATTTCGATATATTTGATCTTTGAACATGTGAAAAAATTAATACTACAATAAATCACTCATTAGTCCGACGAACCTGTGTATTTAGACGATAAGACATCAACTCAAATTCTCCATCGGGCGGAATGAATGATATTGTTCTGTCAACGTCAAATCTGTACACAGACAAGGAATCGTATTAGCACTGCCATATTAATTCAAGTTTTAGATTGAGCGAAACACAGCACATAAGTACAATATGTTTGCGTAAAAATACAACAGTTAAAATAAAATCAAGAAGCACACCTTGACAGTCGAACACATTGATGAAATTTGACATCTTCTAATTCCACAGACTTAGATTTTTGTCTCCCGGTACTTTCAAAGAGAACTTTATCATTAAGACCGAGTCGAAGCTCAGGCATTCCGGACAGATATACTCGCATTTTAATAGCACCCACAATTTCACTCCTTAGGATATGGCCGTTTGCATTTGCCTATATAATAATGAAAAAATACCAATAATTCATAAATTAAAAAATACACAATTAAACTCGCGTAATATCTACATAAAATATTTTTAACGCTACAAAGAAACACATAAATATCTGATTTAATATGCATGCAGTTAGTGGCTAGTAGTAATGCTCATGAAAGGAACACTTACAAGAAGGTTAACAGACTCAATCACATCAAGGAAAACTTCATTCTTTCGGTATTTGATTCCTTCAGATCGCCAGGACACAGCGTTTGTGACTGCCATCGGTGGACGGGGTGCAACTTCTAATTTATGACCTTCTTGCGTAATGAACCTACATTATGAGTCCATCATAGAAAATAGAATAAAGTTAAATACACAATATAGTACAGCACGATCTAATCCTAGTTTGTTTTAACTCAGTTTTTTTTAAGAGCATATAAAAAGTTTGAAACTTACTCTTGCAAAATTTTGCCGTCTGTAGTCTGAGGATAACCGAAGTCAAGTAATTCGTCCATTAGTTCATAGATAATCACAAAATTGTCTCGAATACTTTCCTCTTCCAATTCTTTGAAATACTCCATCATCACCTATCAAATAAAAACAAGAAACTCTTATTACAAACAATTTGCAAAATGTCCCTTAATTTAAGTGACGGTCTGTACTTCAGTGATCGCGATGGAGTCAATAATTTGGCAGTAAATGGAATAGTGTGATCATTAAAAATTTAAAAATTATGTGGTATGACTTATGTCACTTACCTGAACTAATTTATGAAGAAAGGCAAAGACAAGTGCAATATTTGCATTCATCTTGGTGATGGAAACGACATATAAATTATTATGTTTAATGTAACAAAATGTGGTGTCAGTGCTCTGTAAAATTGGCGTGACATTCCCTTCCTCTTCCCTGTCCATGAGCAACGGCATGAACTTTTCAATGACACCCATGTCAATGTCTCCTCTGTAGTTCCGAGAGATTAAAACCTGAGTGGTGGTAATAACAAAACAAAAAGAAAATAAATTACAAAATTTACAATGTGAGACATTAATTTCTTAACTAATAATAAAGACAAGAAAATATAGGACCTGCTGAAAGTAAAAATAAAAAAAGCATAAATCGTATTTATTTTATAAATTAGTTAGCAGAATGTTCCTCTTACCTTTCCTTTGACATCTAAAATGAAGATCGCTGAGGCTGACATGATGAGCAGCTTCAATTAATGATTTTGCGATATGTTTAAAAACTTAGTATCCGAATTGGATTACTGGAGCTGTAAAGTAATAGTAATAATAAATTAGTAATTCAACACACAGCAGTCAAAATTATCATAAACGAAGACGATGTATGAAAGTAAGAACTAAAAATAAAAACATTTACGATTTTAATACTGTCAAGTTTTGAAGTTAAAATTCAAGATTACAAATAACTTGGAATCTCCGTCAGGATTTCAGGATATGACTACTGACTGACAATAATTAATCTCTGGAACTGCTGAACTTACCCTGGACACTTTGGGCCACTGACTGATGGCAATACAACGGATAGAAAAAGACTGAAAGAGGTCAGTCAGACGACAGCAGAGCACCAGCTGTTCCTAAATTCAATATTTTGTATTTTCCTCTATTTTCTCTCCTCCAAAACCTTGAAAATCTATTATTAATATACGAATTTCTTCCTGTTTTAAAGGCAACAATAGCTTTTCCGTTTTCCAACTAATAATACCAATAATACCAAATACCTAGTACTAAAAGAACACCGGTAGGTACTTATAAGCTACCTGTATTTACAGTATAGATAAAACCTGCTATATGCTATAGAATAGCTAGCTAGTAGAACATTCAACACAGGAAATCTATCTCTGTCAAGACACAAGCAATAAGTGATGACTTTACTACATGGGATGGGAATTTCTGATTTAATTTCCTTTCAAATTAATTGTGTTCCGCCAAAGTTCTATTCTTTCCTCACTCTCCTAATGGACCTATATTTATTTTGCAACATACTCATTCTCAAAGTTGAAAGTTTGAACGTTTGAAGTTGGGATGAAAACGGCAATATCATCAAAATATCGAGCGGAAGTTGTGTTCCCCAATCGATGATCGAATTAGCCATTTAGAAACATACACGATGATGTAAGGTGATTTGATTTCTAATTTATTCTAATGATAATATTCAACTAATAATTATTGCACAGCCAACCAAAAAATAAGAAAATGTAAAGTTGAAAGTAAGTAAGTAATCCTATTTTCTTACTTGACTATGTATTTCCCGTCCCCGTCCCGTCCAACTGTCTGTCTTTTATTTTAACGAAAACGACAGTAGAGAATAATAGTCACTTTCTGTTTTGATTGATAATGGTAAACAAGTGGTTCGTTCCGTATCAAATTCTGATGAGCTCACTATAATCGTCTCGTCACCAGTAAAATCTTGGTCGAAATGTTCCTCTCAAAAAAACCAGCACAGAATGAAATTAATCGGGGATTCAAGAATTTCCCCGAATTGACTTCTACTGTGTATGTAATTCTCTGTTAAATGTAGATCTGATCTACTGCAGTACTTACGTACACTTTACACCTCCAACTTCTCTACTAATTGCACAATCTTTCATAAAACCGGGACATATGAAAACTTGGAGAAGATGTGAGTATTTAGATTTTATTGGACTTCCACACGATCTTACGGGAAGTTGGAAAGACTCTCGGCCTTTTGGGCTCTCTGGGCGGAAAAAACAGTAAGGGCCATCCTTCAAAAATGCCATGAGTACGGTGGGTGGATGGTGATATTTTCATATTAAAGATAGCCGCTACTAGCTAGTAAGTAATGTTAAAGCAATGACATAGTACGGGTGGGTGAGCTCAAAAATAATGACAATTTTTGTCTAACATTATTTATGAACCATCCCGTATCGTATGTATAATTTAATCTTCTCGCACTCACATACAAAAATATTAACATGAATGACATGGCACTGAGAGATGCAGTTGTTGCAATTGTACACAATGCGCCTGGCCATCGCAAAACAGCACCAAAAATATTTTCATCAGTATCATCAAGTTTTTATTCTAGGGGAGCGTTCACCAATGACGTCGTATAGAAATTTTAAATTGTAGACACCCGCCCCCCATGTCCAGACAATTTCATTACAATTAATCCTTAACGCGTTTTCCTTTAATTATAATCCCCCGTTCCACTTAAACCCCGACATTTCATGACGTCGTTTCTGCCCGCTTCCTCAAGATCCTCAGTGGAAAAGGGATCTTGTCTTTTTCGTTATATTTCGTTTCGTATGTGTGAGTGAGTCAGTGTTAAGTCAGTGTGAGCGTTACGTGGATATTTAATTTAATAGTGTAATAAAAAGGTGGTACACCTCAATAGGAATAGGAATAGCAATAGAAGAGAGATGTATATTTATTATAGAGAATCAAAAGCCTATTAAACTAAATGAGGCATAACGCACCATTAAATCGCACCCAAATCCAAGGAGGAAAATATGTGAACTGCGATGCGAATGGTAGAAAGTAATCCAGGTGTGTTTTGTTGTGTGCGTGGATTTTCCATATTTGGAGAACCTGTGTATTGACCCCTTCTCGGCCATCGGTTTAGTCATGAAGAATAATAATGATTATTATTAGTAGGCAATTATTACGAGCGATACATACACCTTTCCTGAATTTAACTAAAATACAAAATATCAAGTAATACTATTTTCACTATTTTGCCAGATATTGCATAACTTTAACCGCATGGGAAGGGTATATAAAAAAGTTAACTCAGATATAGCATTGGTGGAATGGTTTGGTTGAAATTAAAAATGACGGGTTTCTTAACCCATTTCCCAAAGTTCATTATTACAAAGGACAAAGGGTGACAGGGCCCAAAAATTTTAAATATTTTGAACACATCAGCTGTCGTACACATACACCTATCTAATTCCTAAATATGCAAAATCTGATATCTTCTATCTTCTACGCGTAGGTCCAATAGATGTTTATTCAGTTTTCTATGATTTTAGTAGTCGAAAATGCCATGTCCTATTTTTCTTTTTTCTCATCTTGTATAATATGCCATGCTATTACGTTGTCAACTGGTTCAAAATGAATTTTAATGAATTGTTTTTTATAGGTTCCTTTTATGAATTTTTCTTTTTTTCGATAATTTGTAACACGAAGCTTTTATTAATCATTATTTTAATTATTGTTTTCTACAATAAACATTGAAATAATGAAAAAATTAAAAAAGTGAATTAATTCCCACTGCCGGATTTTACGTTTCAACAAGTTTCATGGAAGATGTGTTGAGAATTTCGACATTTGAAATAGCTATTCCTGGAATGAAATAACCCTGCTGCTGATGAGCTTCCTTTTTATTAGAAGGAGAATTAGTATGTTTCGAATTCGGGACCGGGAGCGGTACCGGCACCGGTACGGGTGAGACCGGGACGGACGCTCCGGTTACTCTATCCTCATCTCTATCTCTAGCATCATCTCTTCCCGTTCTGCTGGGGGCTCCTCTT
The DNA here is from genome assembly GCA_034695245.1 of Dicyrtomina saundersi. NCBI lineage: Eukaryota > Metazoa > Arthropoda > Collembola > Symphypleona > Dicyrtomidae > Dicyrtomina > Dicyrtomina saundersi. The sequence goes on from JAQFZE010004194.1 coordinate 6,269, forward strand.
AAGTTTTTAAATACGTAACTTACATGACTAACATTACTTTGATTACTTGTTCCACATAATAAACTGTTGGTGTCCTTTGGGCTTTTCCCTTTTGAGATGGTGACTGTAGCCACTTTTTGAGTCTGCGGATTTGTGGGATCCACTTCTAAGGAATCGTAATGAAATTGACACGGGAGTCTCATCTGCTTCTGGTCCTGGTCTTCAATGACATCTTCCTCGGCAAGATTGTTTTGGCCTGTTTCATTTTTTCCGCCGTTTTTACTGTCAGATTTTTCCCTGTGGTGCTTGGAATTTGGCCTTGACCTCGATTTTGACCTCGACCTGGATCGTGATTTCAATTTGCTACTATGTCTACTGTCGGCTTTTGAAATACTGCTACTCGATTTTGGTAGGACATTTTCTGTGTCGTCGCGGACCAACTCTCCCTTCTTTTTATTTTCAAAGTGTAAATGACCATGACCAGGGGGATCGTTTTCGATGATGTCGTGAACACTGGCTTCGATACTCCTTTTTTCCTTCCTTTCCGTTTGAATTGCCATTTCAGGAGCAACTTGATTTTGATTTACTTGACCACCACGCTTTTGCTGTTGGGGTCGTTGATGTTGTTGTTGGAGTCGGTTTGAATATTTCGTTTTGGTCTTTGAAAATTTATTTGGTAGCTCCTGTAGTTTGGCTGTGGTGGTGGTGATCGGCGCGGTGGTGGTGGGAGTAGTGGGCAGTTTGTATTTTTTCGTTAAGGCAGACGTCGGTTTGGACTTTGATTTGGAGGAATCCATTTTTTGGGACACTGCTGCAGAGCGGGTTGGAGATTGAGATCTGCTGCTTCTTTGTCGTCTCGTAAAAGTTTTGTTGTTAGGGTCTTGAACATTATTTTGATGTCGATTTCTACTATTTGGAGGATTGCTGTTGTTGGGAGTGAAAGTACGATTTAATCCATCTTGAATGGTAGCGTGTGAATTTGAATATTCTAAGCTGCTTTTTGATGCTTTGATGATTTCAGACTCTTGTTGTGGTGGTGGTTCTGCCGCATCTTCTTGGCCTTTGGATTTTTTCTTATTTTCTCTTTCCTGCTTAAATTTTGCGAGGAGGTCCTCGAGTGAGTTTCGTTCTCGTTCCAGCTGATTTCCTCGCTGCTGTTGGCTTGTTTTCACCATTTTTTTCTTTGTAGCAGTATTTTTGGGATTATTGTTGACGTGAGCATGTTTAGCGCTTGAGCGTCTCGCCGTTGTTGAATTTTCCTCTGGGGTGATGGAAGTGGCGAGTAGGCCGTTGGATTTCCGGATCATTTTTTCAATAATGTAAATACCGGCAGGAACAGGCCTTGGACTTGGACTGGACGAGTTCTTCTTATGGCTACTGCTGCCCTTTGAATTTGAATTTGGAGTATGTTTCTGTTTGAGCACTTCTTTATTTTGATCTTTGGGGTTGTCATTTTCCTTGTCATTGCTTCGAGATGGTTGGTGCTGGGGTGGGGGTGGGTGAGGGTGCTGCTGGTGATTGGATAATTTTGGGAATGTTTTCCAGGACGCTCCAGTTCCAGCTCCAGTATTTCCTACAATAGTTATAATTTTTTAAGTGTTATATGCAATGCTGCGAATGAAAATTTGGAAGTGCAAGTTTGACATTTGTTTTAGGAATTTGTAACAATTTTCTTATGAAGGGATCACAAGAAATTTTAAAATTTTCATAAACTGCGTGGATGTGACTTTTTATATTAAGTTATTTACCACCTTCATTTCTGGCATCTATGGTGTTTTGGTGCTCCATCAAAGTCGATCTTTCATGAAAGCGGGTTGAGCGCTCAATTTTTTCGGATTTAGATTTTTGTTTCGTGTCCGGTGGCGCAGTTGAGCCTATAGATTTGAAATAGAATGAAGCATATATCATGTGAATTCATGCATGCTATAACTGAAATAAAATAGTGTGCTATAAATAGACCCGTCCACTATTACAGACCCATCTACTATTACAGACCCGACTATTATTACAGGAAATACGGTATATCAAAAAATCACAAATTGAGATAGAAGCTTAAAATGTTAATCACGGGTTTTAGAAAAGTAAGCACAAAGTGTTCTATTTGCATGTTTTCGAAACGTCCAATATGCACTATTTACTTGGTTTTGAAAAGTGTAAAATGTTCCATTTATTTGTTTAGAAAAATTCAAAATGTTCTATTTACTTGCTTTCCGATTCGTGATAATTATTTTAATTTGTTTTTGTAGACAATGCATTTTGTTGTTAGCTCCAAACAGATATTATGGGGCATCGTGATTCTCCACAAACGATTTTATTTGTAAATAAAAACCTTTCTCTATTATAATTATTACTGTTATTGGCTTCCCAAAAATACAATTACAGTTTACAACGCATTATAAAATGCGTTATTGTTATTAAATACGAAACCGATTTTTTTTAAACTTACAGTTAGCCACATAAATTACATTTACACAGTGAAACGCGTTTTGGTGTTTGACGTAATAGCGCCACTTTTGAAATGAGATCATCATGCCATGTAAAATTAAAAATATAAAAAATATAAAGTGCAAGAGAAAAGTGTTGCGCTCGGGATGGTGCGGTGGACGGATGTCATAATTAATTACTTATTTAAGGGATGGTCCATAAATGAAGTGACCCAAATTAAAATTTTAACTTATTCTCTCGGACCACCCCCCTCCAAAGTAATTTAATTAACTTGTGCATTATCTAAGCGTCTATTTTTACAATGGCATATCATCATTACCCGACGGGACCCACTCATCACTGTACCAATGAGATCATTTACGGACGATCCCTACCAGTAATTTTGCAATTAAACTGGTTGCGTGCGTGTGTGTAAAATGGGTAAAATGGGTAAACTCACCCCTTGCTTTGGCTTGTGCTGACACTTTAAATTGGTGTTTTGGAGATACTGCCTTAGATTTTGAAAAAGTGGAAGTATTATTATTAATTGCAGAATGTTTGCTCTCGTTTTCACTCTCTGTTTTCTCGTCATCCTCATTTAGTGTGGCACTCAGTCTTCTACCGGTACCGTTCCATCCATCGGACTTCTTCACGGTACTCATTTTAATTGATTTCAGTAATTTACTAAAAAAAGTAAATCATTATTACTTACTACAGCTAGCTTGTGCTTCGTAGTAATTACTGCTACATTCTGCTGTCGAAAACCTACAGATGACAAATAGCATCAGTATTTTAAAATTATTAAAATTAAATATATAGTACTTGCCCTGTGGTGGTGACAACTCCGGTGGCTGCATTAATGTGAACCGGTGCGGGGTCGTCGTTCCCAGAAGGAGACTTGAACCGGGCGGTAGTGGATGCCAATGACATGGCCTCAAATATTCTTCTTCGGTGATCCTGATCTCCTCGATATCGCTCCAGCTCCGCGTCAAGAAAGAACGCGACCGGACTGATGGAAGTTCCATTACGTCCCCGGTCCCGGTCCTGGTCCGGATCTTTATTGTCTGGATCAGGTAATTTTCTTTTCCTAGTGAATTTATTTCCTTGCAGTTGCAGATGCTGTATAGTTATTGGCTGTTCAAGTTCCGTTTCAAGACCAGTTCCATCAGTGTTTCTTTTGGAAGTCTTATCGTTAATAGAACTGCTAATTTTTGCATTATTATTTCGCCAACTTTTATTTTCGCCATCAACACCATCAACAACATCGAGACCGTCATTAATTTTGAGCTTCGCATTTTCCACGTTGTTGACTGCTGAAATAAATAAATCATGCTCCCATATTTTTTCCACAGGACATTGCTTCAAAAACTCTTCAACTTCGTCTGGTGAATCGAATGGGTGATGCGGTGGTGGATTTGTTCCATTTTTATCTCCTCGATGTGGACGGGAGATGATCATTTTTGGAGGAACTGTCCTGTAACTTTTATGAGAAGGTTGGTGATTTGCTGTTGGTTTAATGTTGATGACTGTTGCTGGGACTGTGTCTATCTCATCGTCTTCTTCAACTTTAGTGCGAATAGGTGATCGTGATCTTGATTTAGAATTTGTCGGCAAATCTTTATAATGCTTGCATTTCTTATTATTAGTAATGACAGTGGCGGTTGTTGGTGTTGTTGGTGTTGTGCCTGTTACAGGGGGTGATGCGGGTAATGCAATTTTATTAACATGGTCATGACTAGGAACAGTTTCAGGTCTCGGTTTCGGTTTCGGTTTCGGAGCATCTTCTGTCACATCCGAATGTTTTGGAATGTGATTTTTAGTGAGATTAATTAAGGTAGCAAATGCTGGGCCACTAAAGCAACTGTCTAATGAGGAGTCGAGAGAGTCAACGGAATAGTCCCCGTTCGTGGATTTAGATTCACGCTTCCTGAGCACGTGCCGTTCCTTATTTTTATTATGCGTGTTTCGTCCCCTGGAAGAAGCGTTTTGATGCTTTTGCATCTTTTTGAAACCGTCTACATCGTGGAGAACAACAATATCTTTGCCCTTTGCTTTCAAACTGAGTTGAAACTGTTCGATTATTCTCTGCTGTTTTTCTTGTTGGTGTTGAATTTCTGGGTCCCGTTTTGTTGAGGAAGGGACGGAGAAGCCGGAGCCGAGAGAAGTCTGTGTCGATACTTTGTCTTCGTAGTGGTCGATGAGCGGAGGGAATTTGAGAAATTCAACTTTGCTTTTGGTGGTTTTGGTTTGATTTGGTTTCGAAATTAAGGCACTACTGTGTTGCAACTGAGGAAGCTGAAGCTCTTCTTGAGGTAATCCATTTCTATTTTGGAGGATGTTGTTAGTTTTGTCATTTTGATTTCGATTTTGCCCCCGATTTTTTGGGTGGGATGTGGATGTGTCACTGGGAATTGATTTTAAATTTGACACAAGAAATTGATCTTTAGGTGGTGCTGGTAGTAGATCATCAACTTCGGCTCCGCCTCCGAGACCGAGAACGACTGTGGATCGGGAGGAATGGAACGAAGGTCTCTTTTTACGAACGGAAACCGGTCCCACAGAAACGGACTGCCGACTGTTTTCCTTAATCTGTTGTCGAAGACCCTCGGCAGCTTTCATCCGGTCAGCATTGGAGGAGGTCGAGAGGATATCTTGCTCCACCTTTTTTTATTAGCAAAGTTTTAAAGCAAGTTTAGTTAAAATGACCTACGGAATTTTCTCTAATACTACGTGGGTCTCTAATAGTGCGCGGGTCTCTATTAGTATGCAGGGGGTAGATGTCTCAGATTGAATAGCAGGTGGGCCTGCAACGGGATTAACTTTTATGATCAGTGGTAGTAATCTAAATTGGAGTGGTGCACGTCTAACCTTCAGTGAAATTAAATTTTTCTTGCAG
>JAQFZE010004195.1:0-11566 GCA_034695245.1 Dicyrtomina saundersi
AACGTTGTTGGCGGTTACGCCAGGTTTTACTGGAGGAGGTAGAACTACTGCCGTGGCGGAGCTCTATGTGAACGGGCCATTATTGTAGTCACAAAGACGAAATTACTCACTCAGGGATTTGTTTGCTTTGCAGCGTACTCGAATAATATTTCGGGTATTTCCCTGTTTCTTAATACATTTTATACATCTTAAAATATCTTACAAAGATTACCCCATAATTGTTTTGCAAAATTATTTTGGCTCTTTATTTTGCAGGATCCCAGTATCAGCACCAGCAAGAGGGGCGAAGCGGTGGTTCTGCTGATCATAGTTGGAAGAAATGTTTTGAATTAAACTTTATTTTGGAGTCTCTCCTCTACTTTTCAACTCCATTAATCTGGTCAAATTGTTTCACGATGATTCCCATGTACTTAATGCAACCTGACAATCCCCGATACATGTTCTCTCAAATCCCACAAGATTTCAAAGCACATGGAATTCTGTACATGCTTTGGGGCGTCTTAGAATTTTATTTTTTGATAAATGTTAACTTTTTTGCCTTCGTGGCTGTAAGTTTTACACTGCCGTACATGCTATCCACACATTTCTGGCTGGAGCGACTCAAGTAAGACATAATTAGTGTCTAAGTTTTAATTTTTCTAAGGGAGGAATGTAACATTTTCATTTTGGTTTATTGAAATTGTAATTATTTCTCTAGATGCATAACAAGTCGAGTCCATGCTCGAAATCAAAATCGGATTCCAGACTCTCTCCTTCGTGACATTTCGAAACTCACTAAAGTGTACCAGGTTCTGAAGATAATCAATGTAATTTTCAACGAATGCTATTCCAAGTGCATCATTACTCCGTTCTTAATTTTTATATTTGTAATACATGTTGTGTTCATCTACTGCACTGTCAATCTACATAGCATTATGCCCATCCCAAGTTTCTCCATGTTTGCCTTCTGGAGTGTGGCCATGTTTTCCGTTGAGTTACTCTACTTTTTACGAATGGGACAAATTGATGAGTTTTCAAAGAGACTCATTACAGGCTGGACGAGGAGTATGCCTTTCCATTCCAAACGACATGTAAAGTATTTAAGACGTATTGGGATCAAATGTGGGAAGTTTATTCAGAGGGAAACAGCATTTCGATTCGTGATGAACATCTGTCGACTTGCCAAGAATCTTTTAATTATTTTTTAAGGGCGATCACCTACATAATTTGGTCACATTATACTTATTTTATTGAATACAATTAAATCCGACCCGTCCTGCGGACGGAATTTATCACGATTAAAAGGAACCGTGGCTATAAATAAAGTGCATTAAACTATATAAAATAGTTAATCCTACTTCCAATAGAAACGGTACCCTGGTATTTGCTACGTAGTTTAACCTATACTACTAATATTAGGAATGATCTTTATTTTAAAAATCAATACTTTTTCGATTTTTTAAAAACAGACTAGTATTTGCCCACGTGAATAGTATGCCCCTTTTGTATATGTGGTGATATGATATAAATACATAAACAAACCGTCATTGCCTGCGTACTTACATGACTTTTTCCTAATTGATTTTAATTAGATGACCCTGACACATCATAAAAGAATGTAGAATAGCTGGCAATAAAAATCAATTGAAACATATATGACTATGCATAATTCATATCCATTTTGGTGCTTAAGAAATGTTAAACTGCAAAACCTGCTATGTTTAGCAACCCTTTAACTTCCAATTTTATCATAATACTGTACGACTCTTTAGAACCATATAAAACAACTTAGGGTTTTTTTGCCATGAGTAACCATAGGACCAGAACCACAGTATAGTAGCCACTAGATAATGTAGATATAACCTAACCAAGCCCGTATTGTGTTACTCTGGTGGCCCAATGAATCTATATGTGTGTACATGTATACAGCTCCAGGTTTCCCATTTAAATCTAAATTTGATGAAGATGACCTTGGCTCGCCTATTTACAAAGAAATCTTCTATTACGAGCTCTCGAAGCTAAATTTGAGGACGATTAAACTTACTATAGGAGTAGTGGAATAGTAATTTAATATCTTTCTTGACAAACCCGTCTTCATCCTCGTGCTGTACTTACGATTAGTAGCTAAGCACGTGTGTTCGTTTCTATTAAAGTTACAACGAGAGTATGGCACGTATACTGAGGACTATGTAATTGAAGAATCAAAACAACTTGCCAGTATTTTATAACTTCTTAAATCAAAATACTAAACACGTACGTCGTATATGATAAATAATTGAGCGTCTGGGAATAACTTCTGAAGCTTCTTCCCTTTTTATTCGAGTTCTACATTTTATTACTTTTCATTTCAAAATTAATTCAAGTCGCGTAGTAGTTCCCTTTTTAAAAAAAGTGTAAACTGCATATTTGAATTTTGCCCCAAATAAGTTTCATTATTATTTTTCATTTCAGAAAATACATCAAATAAGAAAATTTTATTGTGAAAAAAGGCTTCTATAGTCTATAGGCTTTTGCCCTTTGCAAAAATTGCATGTGGCTTATAATGTGTTTTTATTTCAATTTTTTTTATTTTTAACTACATGTTATAATTTTAATTTTTAAAACTACGTACAAATTATTTCAATTTAATCCACCAGATGCGATGCTTAGATACTTTGTTTGGATCGCTGCAAAAAAATAGAGAACATAATATGGCATGGCCTGTTCTTACTCTTCAAATAGATAAATATAATTACTACTATGATAGATATCCTCCTCTGCTTAAAATCCAAATCCACGGCGTGGACGTGCATAACTTATTGCGTTTGACTATTGACATATGGGCATCGTATCATATTATGCCGTCAATAATATGGCAAGGCATTTTAAATGGTTTAGCTAGTTATATCAGTAGTTGCTATATTAGTTATTATATTACCTATATATTGGAATTGAAAATGGAGCAAAAAGCTTCTTGTCTCAAACTCTTGTTTTTTTAACGCTCACTTCGACTTCGACTTCGACTTTGTCGTCGTCCAGCGTCCAGGTCCAGCCCAGCCTCTACATGCAACCTAAGTACATATATGTATATAGTTCTAAAAAACAGTTTTTATAGCACCATTATTTTTGGGTAGGTCCATTTAGAACATACTACTTTATTATGCAATGCTCCATGTATGTGCATTGTGCCAGAATCTACATCTATTTAAATCCTATATAGTTACTACGTACTTGACTCCGTGCCATCCCTGCACTTATAATATATTTGTATTAAACATTAGCCTTTTACCATTATTAGAGATTAGCAGTAACTTTAGCTGCTTCGGCTTTGGCTTCGACTTCGGCTTCTACTCCACAGTCCACACACACACACATATGACGCCTTTTTAAAAGCATAGGTATGTATCCAAGTGAGATATAGATATACGTTTAAACAAAAATGTTCTCCCATTATAATATATGCTAAAAAGCTCACTACAGATAGTCAGTAAAAAACGTGCGAGCATCTCATCTCCATTCCTTCGTATTCGTACTACACACAATATAATCTTCTGTAGTGGACCTATATAGTAATATAGTATAGAAATGGAAACTAACCCGACCTCAGAACTCTGAACACTCTTCATCGTCATCGTCGTCAGTCTCTAGAAACTCTCGCACAGGAAAAGAGCAAAAACAAAAGAGTGGTGTGGTGGGAGAACCGTATAAAGGAAATCAGTCCACATGTAAGTTTCTGTATAGTCACTTCACACAGCCTCAATTTTGAATCGTGTAATAGTAATATTATTAATTATAATAAATATCTGCACATGTACAAATTAAGGCCTTGGTTAACAACAACGAGACGAAGGTAGATAGACGATAGGGAGTGAAAAAGTGACACATTTTTTTATTAATTAAAGTTTAGATGTAGGTTGGTATGCCTGTGTGCCTGTTGTGTACTCTATATAAGTGTTAATCTATATGGCGCCAGGTACATAGTTATTTACTGTTGATAAGCAAGAATATGCAGTGGAACTATTATATGGCTAAGCAGGGATTTATAATTGACACTAGATTAGATTTACCTGTACTCATTAACACATTATGACATTATGCATTTTGATTTGTAATCTGCATGTCATTTATCTTGTAAACAAAAACATTAATAAATTGCTGATCTCAATTCTAAATTAGAATTTAATGTATACTTACAGTATAAATTGCAAAAATTTAGTGTAAACAAGAAGGTATAAATAAATTGCATGTACCTACTTAGGTAGTTGGAGTTATCTTGGTAGTAGTGCAGAATGCAGATGTTAGTTATATTTTTAGCTTGCAATATTTATGTGTACCGACCTACTAATAAAGGTATAGTTAATACTGTATCCCTTTCGTTTTTTCGAGTGCACTGGGACATGTGTGTGGGTGGGTTCTTCACTTAATCCCCGTTTCTTTTGGTTTTTCGTTGCTATTTTTGGAGACTTTATTGGTCATTGGCCGTCGCCGTTGGCCATAGTTTATTGTGTGGGTCAAGAGTCAATGAATTTGGAGACAAACAAATATAATGTGATTGTGAATGTGCTCGGCTACGACTACTTGTGTCAATACTTACGGAATATTAATAGACATACAGTAAAATACTTTATACGATATGCTTATTACAAGTTATAGATCTAGCTCCTGCTATCGTGCATATTATGACTAATTACTTCTTGTTTGTTTATAATCGCCTATCATTCTTCCCCCCGTCAGTTACTACAGTCGACAGCCGGAATTACTGATATAAAGGTTTTCTATAGGAAAGTCCACACTTTTGTTTTCGTTCCGGGGTTTCGCTTTCGGCTTCGGCAACGAGGCATTTGAATATGTAGTTCGATTTGTTGACGATTTTCCGAATTTCTATATACATGTTTCCGTGATTCCGTGATCCTGTCTCTGATTCTGTCAACGACTCAATTTCTTTGTATTGTTCATAATTTACGACGTCTATTATTAATTGCTAATCAGGATCTACACAGCAGACAGGGAAGGAGTTCATTTGTCTTTTTTAATTTATTAGACATTTGATACATCATTTTAAATAAGCTCTTAAAAATTAAAAATATTCCTTCAAAATTCGAATTTTTTTCTTGACTGTCCTATTTTGGACTGTATTTTCTTAAAAAGCAGTTTTTTGGAACTTTTCCGTTGTTAATCCGCTAAGCCCTCCGTTGAAAAAATCCATATTTTTACTCCTACAGCAGATTTAGAGATAGGAGATTTTGCATTTATGCTGTCTCCATACAGAATATCAAAATCCCCATTACTACAGGCATTTTTAGGGGCTTATATGTAGTTATGTGTGAATTTCTAGAGCCACATAATATGTAATGACTGCTATCATCTCGTTTCAAAGAAATCCAAGAGTATATGCATAGTATTTAAAAATGTATTGAGGGCAGACGTGGTGGTTATGGTATGAGGTTGGCTTATTTTGAATTTGGAAAAATTAAAAATGCAGAGTGTGCACTGGCACTGACGGAGAGAGACATGCTATGTTCTCATTTATGTAGGTTGTCGCCTTGTCGTTGAATAAACTCCGAAGAAAACTTCGAGTCTGAGAAAAAGGGACAACAAAAGGAGCTCCTCTGTACTCCGTATTCTGTATTCTGTTTCTGTTCTATGAAAACACGCGGACGGGTAGACGGGTAGACGGGTTGACGGCTTGACGGTTCCGTCTCCGTCTCTCCGTGTACGGGTTGGTTTTTTTCTTGGTTCGTGGGTCGTGTAGTTGTGATCAAAACAGTAAGCGACAAGTACACACAAGTAAACGGGGACGTAATGTGCATACTGAAAAGTGTGTGTGTGTGTGTACGCATAGGAAACCGGGAGAAGTCCCGGTCCCGGATTGAGCCCAGAGAGAGAATCCGCGCTCTCCTTCAATTTCCATCCGATCCTCTCCTGTCTGCATTTCAAATCTTTCACCTTTAATAAACCAGCGCATCCTCACCGTACCTCCACTTTACGTTCTAACTTAATAATAATTACATAAATAAACTAGAATACATTTTAACGAGAACAATAGCGACAGCAGCAGCAGAACCAAAGGTGTGCATATTTGATTTCAAATTTTGCATTTTTCTTTGAGTAACATTCAAAAACTGACAAAATTCCGAACATTGCCAAGTCTGCATGTATAAAATTTTGCTTCTGTTATTCTGTTATAGTGCCTGTTTGTTGTTATGTTAGGTAGTTTTTAAATATACATTTGAAATTCAAAAAATTTACATTTGCCGAAACCGAAACCGAAACCGGAGGCCCAGGCGGCCAACAAAATTCGGGATCTGGGCCTGGAATTATAGGCAGAGCTTTAATTTCTAAGTTTATAAGTACTTTTACAGAGAAGTGCAGATGGTATGTATTCACATAGAAAGGATTTCTGGGGCTGGGTTTATAGAGTTTTCTGTATAGAATATAGTCACTATATAGAGTGTAGCGTGGAATATTATAGGCTCTGTTATAATACATAAAATAATATGGGCTCACGTAACATGTACTTATATGTAATTTATATGTTTTCAGATTGAGCAGCAGAGTGTCGGTCTTTGGTTCTTTCTTCGGTCTTTTGGAGTCGGTCTTTCGGAGTTTCGGAGTTTGGGAGATCGGCCGTCTGCCGTGTGAGTGTGTGGATATCCGTGTGTATAGCTCTGGATTATATTGACGAAAAATAGGACCATGAGCATATGAATGCGATGAAATTCCATGGGATATGATGTACGTAAGCCCAAGTTGGAACGGAATTCGTTTTTTTTTGACGCTGTAGACTATACTATACTATTGTATATACTCAATACCTATACCTATACCTATACTTAAAATATAAGATCAGTGCTGATATCTGCATTACGGTTACGGTTACGGCAGCGGGGCTACTACTGATACTAGTGTACGGGACGGTCTCAAGTCTGACTCAAATAAACCTGAAACTCCTGGAGACCCAGACTCCGGACGGAAACCCTCCACACACACACACACACACACAAATATACACAAATAACTGGAGACTGGTAATTGGAAATTGGAAACTGGAAACGGAAACTGGAGAATTAAAACTACCTAAACTGATAGTGGCCCTCGTTATAGTACCTGTACTGTACAGTAGCAGTCAAATTTTAAAATAATGGTCTACTATCTACAACAAGTCTACAACTGCTGACCGAGCTTGTTTTAAAAATTACCTAATTTTTTTTCTGTCTTGAAAATTACTGAGCTCGTCAATTCGGATTTTCAATACAAAGTCCCAGTATACCTCCAAAAAATTTTGCAAAAATTACAACAGGATACCTGAAAACTTAAAAACCTACGTACAGAAAATATAAATTAAAATACCTATATAACTCAAATCTGTGAAGTTGTGTAAGTGAGAAGTGGAAAGTGGGGAGAGATCCGCTCCCGTTTTAACTCACTTAATTAAATAGAATTAATTAATTAAACCAACATTTAAATATAAGAGAGACAAAAAACAAAGAAGAAGAAGAAGAAGAAGAAGTCGAAGGCAAAATTCTAAAATATTAATTTTTAAAAAAAATTATTAAAAAGGAACCATGGCTTTCCTTCGGAATGCTTTCCGAAACTATCCAATGGTTTCAAATTGTGTGATTTACGGTGGCCTCTATGTGACAGCAGAGTTCTCGCAACAAACCTTTCTCAAGAAATACCAAGTACGTCTCTCAAAAATATTTTTTATAAAATAAAAATTCTCGTTAACTTTCTTTATCTTTGTTTTTGTACTTTGTAGGTTGTAGTATATGTAGGTACTTGCAGAATTTATAAAATGTCTCAAAAAACTGCAATTTATTGTAATCATGAATTTATTTTTTGTTGGAATAATTTTTAGCGGAAACCAAATGAGCCCGTTATGCCATATGACACAAGTGCCTTACAAAATTATGCTATTGTTGGAACTTTTGCAATTTCTCCCACACTGTATTATTGGTAAGTGGTGCATTTGAAAGATATTTTTTTGGAAATTTTGATTTACTATAACATCTTTACGATTCTCTATGATTTTGCTTACATTTTTTGTTTTAATAAGTTGTGGTACTTATGTCATAGTATGGACATTGAGGGGCAGAGGGAACGGTTTTTACACGGTACTTTACGTTTCCGTTTACTAGTGTCGTCTAGATGTCTAGACTCTATATATCTATATAGACAACTTTTGCTACGCTAGACACAGACGAGACGGGCGTTTTCCATTTGTAGCCGTAGCGATTACAACACATGATTTGTCTGTCTGTCAATATGTACCATATGTATGTACATGGGATTTAATGGCTCTATTGTTCCGTTTAGTCTACTAGGAAAAATTACGTAACGCATCTGAATCATAAAACAATAGCTGGCTACCTATGTAGCTATATGGATAGGTGCTTCCCAATAATGCTAAATGGAGCTACCGTGTGTCTCGACTCCAGGGCAGTTTTGCAATATTCTGCAAAAATTATTTCCATTCCAAAATTGATTCTTGAAATTCTAAACTTTTGAAGTATAATTTAGCATAAATAATTTGTTTTACATTACTCTTAAAAGCTCTTGAAAAATAAAACTATACAGTTCCTGTAAAAAATTGTTTCAATATTGTTGAATGGTTTCTTAAATTTATTCTAAAACGTCTTTACAACATATAGCAAAGGATTTTGAATAATTATAGATTTTATACTGTGAATTACCGTTAGAATGTTAATAAGTTGTACTTTGCAGTGAGTTACCGGAACCGGCACCGGCACGGGGCTTATTATTGGAACGTTTTGATTTGACGGGATATTAAAAAAAATACATTGTAATACATTTGACTACTGAATAATGTTTGTAATTTTTGGACTTTTGTGACATCATTACAGGTACAAGTGGTTGGATGGGAAGTTCAAGGGGACGGGAGTGAGGATCGTGGTGAAGAAATGCATCATGGACCAGTTTCTAATGACGCCTAATATCCTCGCCATGTTCTACGTGGGAATGAGTATTCTGGAGAAGAGGGACAATGTTATGTTGGAGCTTAAGGAGAAATTCATACCCACTTTTATTGTGAGTGCATATACATACTTGTATTTTATTTATGGAAATTATTCAATTAGGTGGAGGTATTTTAAAAAAATTCAAACTGCGTCACATTTTTGAAAAGGAGTAAAATATTCCAACCTTTTTTTGGAAGTGCACAATCTTCTACAAATCTTCTGCACATGCTTTTTGAAATCTTGAGAATTGGAAATTTTATGATTTTTGAAAGTGTGGAAATTTAATTCCGTATTAGGTAATTGCTTGAACCCGGGTAAAGCTTTGAGAGAAGTGTTTGTAGCCCCATTGATTTGCGCATGTCCTGCCGTAGGCAGGGGTCTCACTTCGAGTAGTACATACAAAGTAAAACATAGGTAAAAATCTCAGCAACAATTTGTCGAAACGTCCAATGTAAAATACTAACAAACACAAGACAAAATTTGCTTTTTCGAAAAATGCAATTAAATCGTAATTAATTTTTTCGCTTTATTAGTGATTCAGTCACTATATTAATAGCAACGAAAGCAGGTTGTTAAAATCTGACCCTTGTTATTCCACCCTCTAATTATTAACAATGTTAAATTCTGAATTTTGATTTTTTGCCTCTCTTATTTCCCTTTGTGCTTATAGACAAGTTCATGCTTTTGGATTCCCATCCAAGCCACAAACTTCACTTTCATTCCTGCCCAGTACCGAATCGTCTACATTGGAGTTTGCACTCTCGTCTGGGTCAATATTTTGTGTTGGTTCAAACGACAAGGGAATCCGGAAGAACCTGAACAACCAGCTATTTCAGCAGTTGCCTCATCCTAAACTAAAAAAAAATTAAAAATCAAGAAGACCTCACAAAACTCAACGAACCTACCAGAGCACGTAAACAACTCTCCCACAAATCAAATACCTCTCTCTCTCTCTCTCACACACACACAAAAGGCCTATCTTAATCTATGTCTAAAATTTCCCTTTTTTCCAACCACCCCTCCCCTCTTCCCATTTTACATTATATTTACATTACATTCTAAAAAGTTACCACTATCTTTATAAGACATAGAAGCATCCCTTCTGTAGATTAGGTATAGACACTTTCCTTATTTTTTCCGATTTTTTAAATTTCAAATTTTAATTGAAATATTTTGCGGATTCACTCATCTATACTGCTGTATAATATAATGCCAAAGTCTAATATAATGAATGAGCATACAGCTGCAGCAGAATATGTAATAACGTGTCCTTTGCGTTGCCTCCTTGCATCGTGTCCTTCTCTGACAGAGAGAGATCGAGAGACCTTCGCAATTTCAAGGACAAACCAATCAACTTTTTATTATTCAAGGCAGTCAGGATTCTGTATGAGTGCAGAAGCGTGTAGTAGAAATCCAAATCCAACTCACATTACATTACGTATACAATAACTGACTTGAACTTATCTCTGATTGCGAGTCTCTGTGATCAGATCAGTTGACGTCAACTTTCTCTCACACAATAGGATTTTTTTATTACAAGGCAAATATTTAAAATACCTATGCAGAAAATACCAGCATCAGCACCATGACCATACCAGTACCAGTCCCGCTGGCTTTCTGTACGTATACTTCTGGTGATCTGCTTATCTTTCTACTACAGACACAGGCTACAGACACCTTTCGTGATATTTAATTGTAGGCACTATAGATAAAAATTCAAATTATTATAAAATTTTAAACTTCCCGCTTCTATCGCGCGCATGCACCTCCTTCGACCTGCACAGAATGGCAATGGTACAGTACCGAAATCGAATTAAACAAAACCATAGTGTATAAAAACTATTAAGTTAAAATCAAATTACACTCTATGGGCTTTGCGCAGGACCATTGATAGAATATATTAAACAGGTGGTCATTAGGTCAGCCTTGAATTATTGTCATATTTATTATAGAAACTTTGAAATTCGGCGGGAATTTAAATTTGCGCGCAGTGCGGACGTGCCGTATACTATAAGCCGCAACCTGGTATAAACCGTATTGATGAATTTAAGATTGTACAGATTATATAAAAATATACTGTTTTTCTTTCTTTTTATCCTTTATATTTTTTTTCGTGTCTAATAAGCGGAGTTGGTATTTTCTTCTCAAATTTTTACCTTTTAGGAATTTTTAGAAAAATGCAAAAGACACGCAGTGCAGTAGTAGTATTGTTTTTTCATTAATTTCTTTCCAAATAATTTCCAAGTGAACGTGTCAAGATATGAATTTTGGGCTATAAGAGATAGAATCTAAAAACAGCGCACACAATAATACAAGTTTGCTGTGTAAATACTGTAAATAGTTGATATGGAGATTATAACGAGAAACCGACAGTTATATTGTGCGGTGATGTACAGACCGACCAGTTAGGACCAGACAGTGTAAAATGTACCTATATAAATGCGACACATGATTTAAACGTGTCAGAAAATGTACTAAAAAAACGTTCAAGTCGAGAGCTGACTCACAATTTCGACGTAATTAATGCTGAGCTAGAATTTATAAGAATACGATGAAAATTACCTGCCGCCCTCATCGCCGTTCTTCGTCAGTCGCAGATGGGGGGGGGGGGGGGGAATCTTAAGAAATAT
>JAQFZE010004196.1:0-11565 GCA_034695245.1 Dicyrtomina saundersi
ATGACATAGCTCATTTTGATTCTAGCTTAAATTGGATATGGGTCATTTTGGTTCTTCACAGACGATATATATGTAGTTGGGAAATAATCTTGGTGGAGAGTTGGAGGGAAGGGGAAGTAGAGACTAAGCTTTAGATTTCGACAAATGCTCCTGATTGACGCACTCTTGTGGGTCTCTTCTAGTCCCTTTCATTGATTTCCCTCTCTTCCTTTATATTCTGTCCCCCGGAAATTGAAGACCCTATTTTACTCAAAATTCAAATAATCCCATATGTTTCTTTTTCTATATTTTAAATCCTAATCTAATGCACTCACTGGAGCTACTCCACTATTCTAAAGTAAGGCACATATTTTGTTGTACATATGTTGTAGGTAGGTACATATATAATTATCCTCATTGGAACTCAATCCATGCTATACTACTTTTTCCACTTTAAATTCATCCCTCTTGGCCATGGTCATTAGTAGTACCTACCTACCTACATATTATGTTGTAATGGAAATTAAATACATTCTAAAATGGCACGCTACTTTCCATAATACAGTAACCACAGTTCCAACTCCGGTAACTACTTTTGGTAAGTGCCTACAGAGCTTGAATTTTAAGCCCCTAAACAAAAACTTGCAAATATGTTCTTCTTGACAGTTTAAACTCAATTCCAAACACATTGCTACATGGATATATTGCTTATAGCCTCATCTCTCTCTCTCACTTTGAACCCGGGGATTAAAGATCAAAAAGTGGACACGGGAGGAGTACATACATAATGATTCTGCACACATCATAATCCGCAGAAAATGTTTAAAATGAAAATGAAATACTTTACAAAATCCATGAGCCGTAAATATGCAAATGTTTACGTGGATTCCAAAATTTCAATTTTGTTCCTTCCAACTCCATACAGAGACAGACATACAGAGATCCATGAGCCAAGCCAATCCACTCATGCATCAAAGATATATTGCATTCAAATTTCAAAACTATGCATTATGCAAGTAAGCTTGGCATATAAAATCATGAGAGATTTCAATAAAATATATGTAATAAAGATTTTTAGTGGGAATTTTACTCTCGTGAGTGCATTTTAACTAAACGAAAATTTGGCAGTGTTACTATTTAAAGTTGTATATCGTCTGCGAAGAACCAAATTGACCCATATCCATTTGTAGCTAAAAACAATATCAACTATCTGCAAAAATATTGAAACATGTCTTAAGAGCATTTAAATAGAACAGTTTGCTCTTTTCAAAAATATGTAAATACAACATTTTGTACCTTTTCGAAAACATGGAATTAGAACATTTTGCACCTTTTTGAAAACATGGAATTAGAACAATTTGCACCTTTTCAAAAACATGAAAATAGAACATTTTACGCTTTTCAAAAACTCCTAATTAACATTTTGCGAATGTTTCTCATTTTGTTTTTATGACATAGCTCATTTTGATTGTAGCTTAAAAATTGGATATAGGCCATTTTGGTTCTTCACAGACGATAGATATGTGCAATATAAAATTTTGATTAGACAACTGTACACATAGTTATACAATACATTTGGTATATTACAGGATACGGGATTGGAAAAGGTCATTCACTGAGGCTGCTGGTTCTGGTAGTCGTCAAGAAAAAAAGAAGGGGAAGAAGTTTTCTGACCATCTACATCTCTACGCTAACAGAGATCTGTTCAGTATAAAAATAAAGACATAGGAACTGGATGAATCTATACTAATTGTCCATGTAGAGTGAGAACTACAAAGGAGCAAATATCTGACTGTGAGATTATATTATACTCTTCTGACTGACTGTCCTACTCGTACTACTACCGCTTCTTTCTCACGAACAAGACCCCACATCATCAGACACACATCTTGAGAATGGATGAGGAGGATAAATTGAAAGTTGCGGAGGATCTGGAGACAGCCCAACAATCCAAACCCATTTCTCCTCTACACAAAAATAAATCTGTTCTGGGTCGTGTATTTCATCCACCGAAATTGGAAAGGTAATTGAATTCAAACGTAGTAGTAGTACTCAAAGCAACAGTCTCACTTCACCTCGAATTAACTTGAACTCCCTTCCTTTTGTCATTCGTTTGTGTATTCATTCATATGTAAGATCTGAGTCTGATTCTATAGGTGTACCTAAGTATTGCTCACGGCCTTCATTTTATCTTCGTCTTCTTTTTTTTCTCATTTTCCTGTCCACTTTACTTCCCGTTTTACTCTCCGGTCGTCCTCCGCTTTCTATATACTCCCGCGGAATGGTACGTTCGTACTTTCGTACATGCCAGTCACAGGTCTCTTCCATACTTCCGCCCACACAAAGAAATCAATGTTGCCAGGTATCCCTATTAGTTATCTTTCCAAAATCCGAAATCCTAAAGCACGTGCATACATATTATGTGACCATAGTGCATAATGCACTGCTATACATCTTCTCCCTTTGAGGTTAATTGATTACTTTATGTCTGCGTCAAAACACGGTGCCGCTTATTATAAAGATAATATGATTATATCCAGTATATATATATATAGTATACAACTTTTATAATTGTACCCGCCAAGAAAGCCTCAGAAAAAGAGGGACAGCAATCCGAACAGTAATCCATAAAGTACGTAGGTAGGTAGTTTCCTAATTGTGAACTGCCTGCCTACTATATATAGTACACGACCAAATTACACGTATTGAAGGGAAGAAGCTACTTCTCCTTTTAAGAATTTGATACTAAATGTATGTAGGTCGCTACAGTAGAGCAGCAGTACGGTAAATAAACAATTAGGTAAATCTATTACCTCAATTTGACGGAAACATAAACTGTGTAGAGTGCATATTTAGCTACCTACTACCTACGTAGGTAAGTAATGTTGCCGTAGGGATAAATTATGTTCACGTGGGATAATCAATTTAGCTGTTCAGAACAAGCATAACAAGGTTTTATTGGGTTAGAAGAATGATCATCTCAGCCAGGTCAAATTAGTCTTTCCAAGTATAAAAACCATTTGCATATTTCAGCTCAATTCACTGCTCTGCTCTGCTCTGCGTTGACTGTATGTTGTCTCCGATAATCAAATTATTAGCTCAGTTCACTCGGATTATTTCAGCTGGAAAAGCCACATGAGATAGGGAAATCTAGGAATATATTCTAAGAATCCATATATTAATAATTCCTTAGGTTATCTGGTCGTGGCTCTGCAATGCTATATTAGGATTAGGACGACGCTTCTGCTATGACTACTGCACTGTTGCTGGGGTTACCGGTTACCGGTTACAGAGCATTGAGCATATAAAAAATTGAGTTGAACGAGTGGAACCTACATTTGCCATATTTCGTCCCGGGATGTGAACTCGTGCATTCTGAGCGAGCCAATCAATCTCTGCTTCTGTTTAGCATCTCTAATCTCGAGGAAAGGTGTGTATTCTAACTTAGTAGTTACATAACCCTCGTTCTCTCTCGTCTCTCTCTCTCTTACCCGCTTTAGCGTTACAGTATAGTTTTGAATTCCTAGTTAGAAAAGCCGAAGGTGGAAATACACTTTTAGCTATATTTTGAACATAATCAAATAATCAGAAAGAGAGAGAGGATCTTGAATAATTCATAGCAATGAAAAATATATCCCACATCGTTGTATCACTGACATATGTTTGGATTTAGATAATGTCGCTACCTTACTCCCTACTCCATGTTAAGTAATTTATATGCATATCAGGGGTTCTATAGGGGTGCATACGTATATTCCCGTCTTAATTTATTACAAACCTCAAACAAACTAAAACAAAAATGCTTGCAAAAATGTCTAAAATATATGCAAGTATATTATGCAATATTATGAGAAATTTGGAAGTTGTGTCACGGGTTGAGAAGCGATGAGAGTATACGGGTGCGCATAAACTATACATACATATTTCTTCGTATCCCTTTGCCAAAGGACCAACCATTACCATGTTGTTAGCAGGAGAGAGTCCCAGTTCCCCATCCCCAAGGGTGTTGAAACATCCGTCTACAGGGAACGGGAAAAAAAGGGAGTAAAATGGTTTAAAATTCAAAAATTTGTATTCCTGGATCTACATAGGATGGAGGATGGGAATTAGTACGTTACGCTAGAAAGAAGATTATTTCATATCTACTACACATATTTCTTCTTGTATATTATAGTATTTAAATTTTACTTGCATTAATTCACTGAGAACAATAGCCTAATTTAAATGAAAAAAGTGGAAAAGAAATTAACCGACTGAGGCAACACACTACACTACGTAAAAGCTTGTCAAATATTCTCGAATTTTGAAATATTATGATACTCTGAGCTGGCTTTATTTTTAGCCGGCGTTGTTTAAATCCACAATTTATACTACTGTAGGAACATACCATGTATTTAGCTAAGCTTTTATAATATGGCATATCTGGAGGTACCTGTGCAATCTACAAAAATACTACAGTTTGTACGACTTAAAGTTACTAGGTACTACCTACCTACCTGCTGATGTATTGTTTTGAATTTAAAAAAAAATTTTGAGGAAAATAATATATAAGGGAAACCCAAGAAAAATTGGCTCAGAATGCTTCTCTGCAGACACACACAAAATATCACTAGAATTACTGTGAGCATAAAAAATCCATCATGATTTATTAAAAGCTAGGAAAAGGTACAACTAAAATTGTATCTTCATCTCTACTCAAATTAAAAATTAAATGTGAGAACATATGTAAGTATTTGGGTTTGACGTCGCGTCTACACTGTCTACAGACAGTTTGAGTACAGAAGGTGGAGGGGAAACTGGAGTATATAGCGTCGTGAAGTAGTTTTGTTTTGCAGAATGTTGAATGACGGGAGGGATCCCTGTAGAGCCTTTTACACCTTCAGTCATAAATCTACATTCGCACACACAAAACAGACGGTAAGACAGGAACCAACCTTGTGCTTCTCCTTTTTTTTTCGACGCTATTTTTTTCCCCTAAACTGATATGCCCCTATCCCAACCCAACATGAGCATCGTCTCCTCTCTGTCTTTTATGACTGACTCTCGTCGGTGTTTCGAGTTGAGTTGTATAAACACAGATTTCATGTGTAGCACAGAACAACCGAGCATTTCCCCGAGAGTATGAAAATGTAAAATAGAAAAAAGAGAGAGAGAGAGAGATCTGGCTTATCATTACAATTTACAATAAAATAACGAAGCTTTAAAAAAAAACTTGTTTCCGTATGGCAAATGGCGCCCTGTGTATGCCACCTATATACCCCTGCCCCTGGTAGTTTATACATGAGAAAAAACACGAGCAAAAGAACAAGAGAGGTAGGAACAGGAACATTCTGTAACAGATAGTGGAATTACGATTCTTTCCAAATAGACACATTCTATAAGTGGAGCTGGGAGCTGAAATGAAACCAGCCGATCCGGCTCCGGCACGTCATAATTTTCCACCCATCTGCACTCCACTCACTCCTCTGCTCTCCTATATGCCTCTTCATTAAATTTCTATAGGAAAAAAAAATACGGGAATCCTATCACAAAATTAATTAATCTGGTTTACTTTACCTCTCAGCTTTTTGACAGTAGGATACATATATATAACCGACGTACCTCAAGCCTCCAAGGCATACCTGAGTAACTTTGTATCTTCTCCAATGTTAAAATTAAAATTCCCCTCTCTAATTCTTTGATGGGCCAAGTCTCCGTCCGACGTCTATCAAAGTCTGTATATGAAGAGTTCAAAACTGAAACAGAAAAACAGAATAACAGAGATGCATATAATAAATCATTGGTGAGGACTGGGAGGGAAATAATATAGAGAAAATAAATGTGCATGGAAATGAAATTGATTGAAAGATTTTTATTCATGGAGCGCATAAAAATATTGGATTGAGGATCGAGCGAGATGAGAGGAGAAAAGGAAGACACAGAAGTCAAATGAAATGGAGGAGGAGAAGTAAATAATTGCCTACCTCAGCAGCAACATGTCATCGGTTGGGAGATACAAAAAAAAAATTTGATTCCCATGGATGATGGTTTATTTTATTCATAACATCATTTTGAGTCTATAGCCCTCACTATGTAATAATTCTGTAATATACACATGAAACACCAGCACCAGTGTATGAGTACGTGGGGAAAACCCTCACAAACCCAAAACCAGAAAACGAGATGCATATATAATGTCAAAATAATCAAAAAAGAAAAAAAATTTCATCAAGTCATCAAAATGGGAAAAGATTTCATTGCCAAAGGGATTTGGAAGAGGAAGACGACGAGAATTCGAAAGTGCAGATTGAAGAAATGAGAAATGCAGTGGAGTAGGATGGGATTTTGTTAAAGTTAAAACTTTACTGGCCTCCACAAAAAAAAACGTTTCATTTTCTATCCTATACTCCACATATCCTATATCAACTTCCGACTACGATTACGATTATCTGCATCGTCCTCTGATTCTGCAACATATATATATATTGGTCCGGGTCCCGGTCACGTTATACTATAGTCCCCTGTGAAGATTGTGTGACTCTATTTGATATTAAAATTGTACGAACTCGAACGCTACCCGATAGATTCTATATATAGCTGAGTGAATTCAACGGAAATCTTGCTTTTCTCAGATTGAATTTACTTTTATTTCAACCTTGGAAACTCCATGAGGCATGAAATGTCTGTATACAAGTCAAATTCAATTTGAGGAAATATTTGTATTGAAAATACTCATGTGGAAATACGTAAGAAGATGCTGAGACATAATCTCAATTAAAGTTTCTCCTATTTACCACTTGTCATCAATTTATTAATAGCACCTTTTTTTAATTCGAGAGTCTCATTCCCACTTTTTTTCCAGTAGTCGCTGTCGCGCCGTCGATGGTTTGCCGATTACAGATTAGAATGCAAATGGAATAAGGCAAATGAATATGAATCCCTATTATAATTAGTCGTCTTGCAGAATATAGCAGAGAGAATGGGAACTAAACATATATCGTCTGTGAAGAACCAAATTGACCCATATCCATTTTTAGTTTCAAACAAAATGCACTATCTACAGACAAAAATTAAAATTACATGTTCATGAAAGCATGTAAATAGAACCTTGTGCATTTTTCAAAAAACAAGTAAATAGAATATTTTGCACTTTTCAAAAACCATGTAAATAGGACATTTAGCACTTTTAAAAAACACTTAAATAGAACATTTTGCACTTTCAAAAAACACTTTAATACAACATTTTGCACTTTTGAAAAACATGTATATAGGACATTGTGACCTTTTAAAAAACATGTAAGTAGAACATTTTGCTCATTTTAGAAACTCGTGATTAGCATTCTATGCATGTCTATTATTTACTGTATTTTGTTTTTGAAATAGCTCATTTTAATTCTACCATAAATTGGAAATGGGTCATTTTGGTTCTTCACAGGCAATATTACCTATGCTAATAGTAAAACTACATCTACAAATCTACACAGTTGTAACTGTGGCTGACTAAAGCTTTCGAAAAAAAAGTGTTCTTTTTTTTTGGATTCCAATGAAATTGAGAAAATTGAATGTGGTGACGGGGATGGTGATGGTGATAGTATTATTGTACGACGGTGTGAATATAAAAAAAATAAAGCTCTACTATGTGTTTACGAAAGTATATGCAGTAATAACATTAGCCCAACCAACGACACCAAGACCAAAGCTTTTAGCACTCCATCACCAGCAGCAAGTACCACCACCACCAACCACCATCCCCACTGTAATATCATAGAAATGGGAAGAAATTTCTGATTGACGCTCAGAACAACATAATGGCAAGTTATATGCATTAGATTTTGGTGGAGTGAAATTGAAACGAAAACAGTAATTACATGCCTTCACCATTTAAGTTTAACATAAATCTTGAGTCAACTGCAGAGGTTTCATTTTCCTTTTATTAGTCTGTCTCTACAATATATTATATCTCTCTCCTTATTTTTACAACTATGTGTATACTCCTCCAAGAAAGACGGCGACGGGGACGGCGACATGCCGAGTGTATACTCACTACGCTGCTCGCTGATATATGTGAAGGATGATGACATAGAAATCCAAATCAGACCTATGTATCTTCATAGGTCCTATAGGTTCCTATAGGTATACTATTATACACACATGGGGAATTGGATTGTAGAATTGAACTATTGAACTATGGGTGAAGTATCACCAGTACCAGTACCAGGACCAGGACCAGTACCACTGCCAGTAGTAGTCTGCCCGCATGGAAAGACGTAATTCTTGCGTTGACTCGAGACTGTACAGATAAGATGTCCCAGGCAGACATGCAATTTCAATAAAGCATTCCAGCATGCATTACTATCAGACTGCTACCCGCTCAAACTCACATTTACATATGGATCAACTCCACTACTTGCCAGGCAGTTTCTCGGCATCGGTCTCGGCTCTGGCTCAGCTTTCTTTCCCCTGCCCTCCTCTCAGCAGCCGCTTGTCGACGAGAGACATCTGTAGAAGCCTGTGAACTGGAGAGAGAGAATGAGATGTTGAGGGACACGATGTATAGGAAGCTTTTGGCATTGGCTTCTGAGTGAAACCGAGTGTGAAACAACATACTACGCTGCCTGAGCTGAGGACGAGAAAAAGGTCGAGGTGGAATATATAGACAGTCGAGATCGAGACGAGAATCCCTAGTGCCCTAGTCCAAGTCAAGCCAATGGAAAGGATAAATATATATCTTAACTCTAATGCTACAGATGACACTCACAATGTATTCCTTAATCTCCAGAGCATAAATAATGAAAAGAGCCAATGCAATGACAACGGGAATGGCAATAGTGTGGGCGAGTTTCCATGAGCTCAACTTGTTAGTCTTTCTCTCTCGCAACCCCGGAGCCATTGGTAAAGACACGGAGACGAAGTCGTAACAGTAACCGTTACCGTTACAGAAAGTAAAGATACGGATAAGATACAAGTTACAAGGAACCAAAGCGTATCACCGTGTCCCCGCGTCGTCGTCGTCGTCGTCCTCTCCTCAATAATAATAGTAGGTAGAATGAAAGGATGAGAATAAGAAGATGCAACGAGCCCATAATGTCGTATGTACTCATGCGAATTGAATTAGGAATTAGGAGCGTCCAATTCCGAGTCGTCGGAATGAGCAGAGTGAATGAATGAAATACATTTTATCTTTTACATAATCACGTATCTCGGAGATTTACAGTGTCAATTTGCATCTAATGTAATCCTTTTAATTGAGAATCCCGTGGATTGTTCATTCCCTCACTCACAATCAGACTCACTTTCACAGTCCCTATCCCTCGTCTCACCTTTATACACGCTCATATTCCCATCCACAAAGACGCAGACGTAAGAATGTAAGAAGGGTCTGTCTGGATCTGGAATTTCCCTTCTAGCTACTACACACACAAGCTGTAAAAGCTAAAATTTTAGAAGTCTATCACTCTCAAAAGGGTGGCTCACAACAGGAGCCACACAACAGATGTCTGCATATTGTAATTTCCCATTGAAATTTTTGACATCTTCATGAAACAAATAAATTAGCTTTTAGCCTATGGTTATACAGATTATGGCTTATACAGAAATATATGTACTCGACATGTAGGTCATATCTGTAGGTAGGCCAAGATCAATATGTGCATAGAAGTGAACTCTGTTTTACAGTTCTTACTTGTGATCATCTGGTTATTTTTGTGGTGTCTGGTCCTATAGATGTTCCGGTGCATTTTGCCAGAGCCAGAGCCAGAGTTAACTTTAAACTTCAAACGGGGGTTGAAAGAACTGCTGTGAAGTTACATTGGTGTTTTTGTTAGTTTGTTTTTAAGTAATGTATGTACACAAGTTATGAAAAACTTGTTGACCAAAAAATGTTATGCTTAAAAATAGAGCTTTTACCACATTTTCCTTTTTTGCAGCAGTCCCCTTCTTGTTTACGTAGTGCATACACACTTGGGTCTCAGAGGCTTTCAATTTCTATTAAAATCAGCAGAATATCAAATTTACAAGTGATGGATTTATCGTCACGTAGCTGAGCTATGCTACTACATATACACTGATACAGCTTGTACCTGGTGGTGCAGGGTCGGGGACGGATGTATTATGTAGCTGCTTACTTACTTGGAGGCACCAGAAAAGGCAAAAGAAAAAGCTTGGGGTATTTGTTTTGAAATTTTAGGGAAAAGGAGAACACAATCCAAGTCAGACGAGGATAAAAATGAATTGTGTTTGTGTTATTCATTGACTGTTTTGAGAGCTATAGGATAAAATCAAGCAATGAAGCATTCAACTTGATTTTCTTTTATTGCTTGACAAAACTTCCAGCTGCTTTCCTTCATATAGTTTGCAAATACTTGAAAGTCTCCAGTTCTCCAGTCTCCCAAACAAACTCAAGTTGTAGGCTATGAATGAACATATGAATATCTGTATATTCGTCTGACTAGTGAGTTTGGATGCACTCTATTTGGGGACATACATATAGGGCTCTATCCGAGAAAAACGAAGCATTGAAATGATGAAACGAATCAAATAATTTTGTTAAAAGCTTTCATCAATTGTTCACACTTTTTGTTGTACAGCTTTTAAAAATATACCAAGTTTGACTCACATTTGGATTCGTTTCGGAGTTTCGGAATACTGTAGTCAGATGCGGAGCCGGAGATCAGAAACTCTTGAGTTGGCAAAAACAAAAAAAAAGAACAACCCCATCGAAACTATAATATAACACCCACAAAAGGAATCGAAATGACATTATTGACAGAAACATAAGTTGAAACTTGGTGCAAAGGAAAGCTTTGAAAATGAAAAAAAATATATACCTACCTTATAAAATACTGGGAAAAATTGGATCGTGCTTCCATACATCGGAAAACACATTAAAGGATTTTCCAGAGGGAGAGAGAGAGGATCTTCCAGTTTGCATTTTAGATTTGAGATTTACTACACTAACTTTTATTATCCGTATTCAGTATTCATCCATAGTTTTCTCCTTCCTGATATGAGATGGTTTTAAGAGAATAATAATATTATAATGTCTGCAAAGTCTAAAGCCTCGAGTGCACTTGAATCATATCATATTAAAACGTAAGGGTTTTTGTTTTATAACCAAGCGTGGAACTGACATCTTTCACACCATAAATTAAACATGCAGTCAAACCCTTTTCTTCTTCTTCTTCGTCGTCGTCGTCTGTAGAACCTATAGTCAGAAGAACAGAACAGAACTTGATATAAAAGCTTTCTATGATTATTACGATATTACGACACGAATTTACGACCAATGACACCACATATACAAAAATAATACAACACAATGCACTCGGTCATGTTTGTCATTGCCTGATAATAAAATTTATTGAATTAATTTGGTACTAGCTTCCGGACCGCGGGTCTCTGGAATCATTCTGTAGAAAATTTTTATCTTTGTCATTGCAGCAATGACTACTTACTGCAAGCGCTATACGGAAATCAACTAATGCTTTTTTGACGAGTGAGGCAGCGCCTCTCTAATAGCACACCATATTTTTATTGCCGTTGAAGATTCAATACCAGTCCCAGGAATTAGATTTGATTAATTTTAACTACTAAAAAAAATATAGTGGT
>JAQFZE010004197.1:0-11564 GCA_034695245.1 Dicyrtomina saundersi
TCAATAATAACTGATGTATGAGATGATACTGACTGTAAAACAATAATTTAAAACAAATTGTTTATACACGTGGTTTTTAGTTTGCTTTGTGAAGTGTAAAAATATTGCAAACAACGCAACATAAAAGTATTGTAAATTATAAATTGACAAAATGTATAAAGTTTCACCTATTTTACCTATTGCGTTGATCTATTTAATTATGTCTGTATAGACAAATGCAAACAAAAGAGAAAAATTATCTGTATTATAGTTACTTTCTTATAAATACTTGTGTGGACGAAAACAGTATAAATTAGCTGAACAGGTAGAAAACCACTGTAGTAAGTTTCTATTGTTTTCAGTTAGTTTTAGTTGTACTAAAGAAAGGAATTTTCGCTGCGTGAGGTTTGATTTACATGTTATGGTTCTACGCTGGAGAGTACTTTGTAGTGAAATTTTTGGTATTTTTAGTTAATAGGTGATGAACCAAAGTGGAATGGGTTAAGTAGTATATTAGATATTTACATATTACATGTAATAATTAGTTGTATGTTGAATGATATTGTTAAAAGTTTGTAACTGGTTCTGAACAAAACAAATTTGTGCTGCTAAAATAATTAAAGTTTTATTAGGTCGAAATGAAATTTATTTTGTTTGTATCATTTAAAAAAATCAGAATTATGAATCTACAAACGAAACACATGTAGCTACAACTGAAATTGAAATCGTACAAGTGGGATGTATCTATTAAATGTTTTGTTTGAAACTTGACGGTTAAACCTTTTATTTTCCAATTGCAGTAGCTTTAATTTTTGAAAATTATTGAAGCTTGCATCGTTAAATAAATCAAGTCAAATAATAGTTGTGCCATCCAATAATGACAATTTATTTAAATTAGTGTCAAATAGTCAAATAGAAATCAAATTTAGTTCAAAGTTAACAGAATAAATATAAATACCAATTGTTAAATCACAAATTATACTACAAATAGTTACTGGAGATACAAAACGTATGTAAACGTTTTTAAATTTTGAAAGGTTTTGAAGTGACAATATAAGTTTAATACTAACGTTCAGTTTTTCAATAGTTAAAAGATCGATACACTAAGTTAATACGTAGCGGTGATGACATTCTTGACTGAAGTATCTCAATATTATTTTTTTCTTATAAATCAAAACCAAATGTATGAAAGATCTAAAATGTTATTCAGTATTTGTATGTTTTTATTGCAATTTAATTTTTTTAATCAGCGTACAAAACACGGTAGTAAAAGTTAAGTTTAGGGCAGTAATACTAAAAAGTTGTCTTCAAGTATTTTACCCATTTTTTGTGGCATTTGGCGTGCTGGCTTTATCAACCTTGATAAAGCCTCCATACTTAAATTTGTGGCTTAATTGTTTTATTTTCGTCATCGACTAGTATATAGCACTGATGTGTGTAATAACATATCACCACTTGATACAATAGCTCCGTGTAGGGCCGACCCCTGGATCCTGCAATAAAGTTCATTGTGGTCCCTTGCATCACTGATTACACTTTTAATAAAAGTTCAGTAAAAATATCGTGGTTTCTCTTGCTATAAATATTAGCTTAACTTCATACTGCCAAAACTATTTTTCATAACCTAGTAAAATTCCATGCTTTCCGAATTATTTATTATGCATTGCGTATTACATCTCCTATAATAGTTTCTAAAAATTTCAGTAAAAACCGATAGGAGGCGTTATTGTTGCAAAAACTAAGTTTCAATTTAGTACCTTAAATTAGTAGTGCTACTCAAAAAAATTCGCTTGACATAAATTTACAAGTTTTTACACTATTTTGCTTACAAATTGTAATTAGTTTCAGCGTTACTAAAACTAAAATTGGTGGTAGCGGTTTTCGAATTTGCTGTTATTTATTAATTATATTTATATTTCTATAATTAGTGGGAAGGCAAATATATGAATCTTCAACAGAATAATTTCGTGACCATTGGTGCGAGTAAAAATATATTGTTTTTTTTCTTTATTCGTTTCCCCGTCACATAAACGCAAATCAACAGTTTCAATTAATGTTCATGATGTGCTTAAATTCATATTCTTTGTATTACATGCTTTTAACTGTATCTCATTCAAGTGTTGTGCCCGGTCCTCGGTAGCAACATGTCTTCGCAAGGTTGTTAGTAAGAATGACACGGGGAAAAGGAAAGTTGTTTATAAATTGAAATTTATTAATTCCCACGAATCTATAAAATAATAGGAAAAAAGTACTGCTGAGAGGAACAAGATTTATAATACATAACACTTGCTCCCAAGATTTAACGGAGGTGAATACTACAGTGTAGTTGCTATTGCATCAAGCATAATTACTGATACAAAGGGATGTAGGCAAAAGTCCAGATTGTTTCTTTAGATCTCAACGGCGCAATTTCATATTCCAGTGAAACAGAGATTAATCAACCCTATCTGGTAAATTGAAACGTACAAAAATCCTTAGTTCAGTTATAAGTATGCACTTAAAATCTCGTCAAATGGTGCACAGGTGGTCAAAGCATTCCATAAACCAAAGACACCACACGTTATGTATTAGTCTATAATGCAGATACGATTAATTGCAAGAATCCAAGCATTTAAAAAAAAATAAAGCTTAAGTTTAATTTGCCAATTAAATAAATATAAATGTAAAGTTGGTAGTGGCAATCCGCAAATTCTTATACTGCTTAAGGCTTTAAAATGCATACAACTTATAATTAAATTTGTATCTAACTTGAAGTCACTTTTACATACACGTTGTTTGGTATAATTCTTTATTTATATTGCAACTACCTTATACTTTGAACTTAAAGCACACAAAGTTGTTACAAAATGGTTACGCAAATGTTTATCAAAAGGTGTTATTTTACTGCTTTAGTGGTAAATACTCGAATATTCACTGGAATAAACCAAAGCAAGATTTCGAGTAATAGCACGGAAGGAAAATGAATTACTCTTTTTGAAAAGGAAATAATATGACAGAACTGAAAATATTTTGGTTATATACCTGATAATATAAATGTGTTGTTTTCAACGCCGTTCATAATTTTAGGCATTACAATGATAGTAACGACACTGAAGGTTGTGAGGTAAACTTTAATAAAACTGAAAACACATAATGAACAGATATGACACATTATAAAAAATTAATTGCATGGTATTTATGCACACAAAAATTGCAAAACGTGACTATATTTATAATCTGGGTAAAGAAACACATAAAAATAAACTCCCAGTAAGGTAATCAAGCACGAAAATAAAATTTATTACTGTCGATAACAAATGTCAATTTGTGACATGAAATCTATCTGAATAAATACCATCTTTACGTTATAATTGTAACTCTTGCTACTTTGATACGATCACTCGTTACATTATTGTTAATGTCTTAGCCATAACAGTGTTTAATTTGTTATTTGAAAAAAACACGTTTGTAAAAATAATGTCAATTCATTTCTATTAGTCATCGCGTTTTCGTATATACCGTTTAATGCAATGTATTTTTTTTTTGATTTTGAAAAGATTATTAAAATCTAACCAGTAGACATCTAATTCATTTCCATAAGATTTATTACGTTGCATTGAATGGCAAAATTTCATTAAGCTTGGTTTACCTTAAACATCGCAAATATTTAACGCCGCAAATATTTTCGTAGCTGAGATTGCGACGCAGATACGCGTTTATGCTATTCTAAACAACAGTGCAAGTACGCCACAAATACAATTTATTTATTGATTTAAACCAATCACAATTGCATAAACATAACATCACGCCGCATCCATCATGATTTTTTCACATTTTGAAAAATTAAAATTGTATTAATTTATGTAAAACAGTCGAAATTACGTTAAAATAACTGCACACCGCACGTGACACATTCTTTTGTAATTTTAAAATGTCTTTTGCGCATTGTGTGTTCGAAACATAATCCTAGAAACCCAACTGTCTTACTTTTACTTTCAGCTTTTAAAAATATTGTAATCTAACGCCGTTTTGAAAAAAGGGTCAAATAAAACACATATATATTAAGGAAAGCAAACTTTGTTGGGGCAGTAATAAAATCATAAAAAAAACATGATCAAAATCAAACGAATAAAAGGTAACAAAATCGCAAGATCACAAATCATAATAACTTACGAATTAGCAATGCAATTTTAAAATATATGTGGGCAACAATAATTATCAAGTCGAAATAAGAAACTATTCCAGTATAAAATAAAATAAACGAATGTATTTATTAATATGGATTCATATACGTCAGCATTTGATTATGTAAGTAAATAGTTAATGGACAATAATCTAATGTTAAGTTTTAGTTGAAGCTTTATCGTTTAAATTAGTACAACATGTTCTCAGTTCAACTTTCTTGTTTTTTTCATAGCATAGTTATTGCATGGTGCTTTGGTAAACCTTGGGAAGGCAACCACACAAAGCATTGCAAAATTTGTTGATCTTAAGGGCTAACGTGTGTAAAACTCGCGTTTTCTTTTCAAACCTCAACTGTTATTTTTTACTGTTTTACTACTTTACTACGGCAACTTACAAAACATCAGGTGATGCATGCATGTTTCTATTATTACTTTGTTTAGAAAATTTTAGTTCATATCAACAGAAAATGCAGAAGCACAAACCAACAGCAGATTGAATGGCTTAATGAGTTACAGTTCACTATCTAAATATTAAAACATGTTTTGTGATATGAATACCACCACAATTTATTTCTAGTATAGCATTATAATGTTAAAATTGAATAATACAATAAAATATGCAAGTGCAGAAAACATTACTTTAATTTTATTTTCATTTATTGTAAAATTAAAACAAGAATGTGCATTTCTTTAGCCTTGTTATAATATAACGACCAAATAAAGTTTGAGGGTTGTGAATCCGTCATATTATATCCTCACTATTTAGTTTACATAGTTGCGTGTGATTTTATGGGGACGTAAGGGTGATGAAATTTAATACTTTCTGCACATTTGACCCATGTGTGACAAAAAAGGAAACGTGTTTCAACTGTAAAGCAATTTCTAACGGCGTCAGGCTCAGCAAATATTGCTGTATAAAGTAAGGAAGGAAACTACATTAAATACGTAAAATCGCTCAACGCTTTTTGGCAATTAACGCAATGCTAGCAATCCTATGTAACTGCTTTAGCTTTGCTTCATTTTGACATCAATTTTTGGTTTGTTTATAAATTTTGTTATAAAATAACGATTAAACACTATATTGTACGAATTTTAAAAAATAAAAATTTCGTACCATAAAATTAAGTCCTGCCTTATTTAAGGAAACTTAAGTAAACATTTTTTGCAATTTAAGAATCTGCAATTCAATTTTTGAATCTTCACTCATCATTTTGGGTAATAGAGAAGCATTTCTATAATAAAATATATAATTTTCAAATTTTCAAAATAAAATTCCGTAATTGTTGTTTTTAAAGTACAATTTGATGGTGTATTTGTATTAGCTTAAGGTCGGTTAGTTGTTTATACCCTCAACAAGCAATTAATCTCTGTATAGATTTATTTCGTGCACCACACAGAGAATTAAAATAAAACTTGCCACTTACTGAAAGCAACGAAAATATATAACCACTGGCAAAATTTTAAAATCAACAAATAACACATTTGTAATTGCTATTTGCAATTTTGCAGTCAGTAAAAATCAAGCCTGTAGTTGAATTTAAAATGTAATTGTCCATCGTATATGTTATTTATTAGACTGATTTGGTCGTAACTACTGAAGTATTTACTTGTACATTAATTATGAACGCTTTTTTTAGCGTAAGAAGAATGTGTCAAAATATGGAAAATTACAAAGGATATTGATGGTTTTAAGTAATAAACAAAACACCAAAACATTATAATGCAAACTACTACTGCATTAAACATGCAAACTTGGCTTAAACAACAGAGATAGTTATTAAAAATTATCTAAGTTCATTTAATTTTGCAACTTCCCTTCACATTTTGGGTTCCACGGTTCCACATTTCTATATATAAATGTTTAATTGTAATATTTTTTAGTCCAAATGCTGTACTTAGTGTTTTTGAAGTAGGTACATTCTATTCTGTGTTTGTTATAGCTTGAGGTCGGTTAGTAGTTTATACCCTCAATAAGGGTTTCATTGTACTATAGATTTATTCTGGCCGCCACAGATAAGGTAACACTTATTGAAAGCAAGCTAAACACAGTATCCATGGATAAACACTTGCTAAAATCTAATAACAAATATTTGAAATTTATAAATTTGGAGTTCAATTTTTAAAAACTTGACTCAACATTTTGAGTTCTTAGACAGCATTTTTGTGTCGAAATGTGTGATTTTAACATTTCTAAAACAAAATGCCGCACTTATTGTATTTAAATTTAAAGTACAAAATTCTGTTTTCGTATTAGCTTAACGTCGGATATTTGTTTTTACTTAAAATTAATATATTAATTTATTAAGGTTCGTTGTGGCCCTTACATGGCAGATAACAAAGAAATTTACTGCTATTCATTAAATTACTACTAACATAGAAATAATAGAGCAAGGAAACGGTATTATAACTAGCTTAATTTAAAAATCCAAAAACACATTTTCAATTTCTGGTTTCAATTTTGCAATAAGTAGGAATCAAAGTTTTTGATTTTGTTTCCGGCGTAATTACTGAAGTATTTATATCTATTGAATTGAATTGAGTTTAATTTATTTACACGTTCCACGGGCATTGCCCATAAGAAACGTAATATACATAAAATAATAATATACCTTATAAAAGTACCTAATATACAATTTGGTTACCAATCATAAACACTAGGTATTAAGATTTTGATTGGTTATTTTTGTTTTAAACTGTACACATGAGGGCGAGGGAGACCTACAGTAACAAAATTTCATGCTGAACAGTCATGAACTAAGATTTCTAATTATTATTTCATTACGACATATTTTTTGGTAAGCTAAGAATTTCAAGTATAAGCATAATAATTACATATTTCCACCAATAAATATTAAGCACGCCTTTAAAAAGTTAAACACCTCAAAAATATCATTACCTGTCATCTTATAAAAGTAACGATTAATCTTGAACACATTTATTTTCAAAATACAAAACTTGAAAAAAATCTAAATGGCTTAAATTTATCTTTAAAAATTAAAGCTGAAAGATGGTTAGATTATAAAAACCTTTATAGTGTAGTTTTAAAAAATTAATGTTACCTACAACGGCCAAACGGAATACACGATGTTTAATTTTTCCTAACTACATTCTCAAATAGCTTTACTCCAAATATTGTATGTACGTGTTGGGTAGAAAAATAAATAAATGTTAAGCGGACCGATTTCAAATCGACAAAACAAGTTAAATGTTATCAACGCGAGTAGCAGTCATTCCTTAATTTTGTTTGCAGTTTTATTGTGCGAAATTTGTAACACTCACGAATGTGCCCCATTTTAGGAAGTATAAAATGGCGGGTAGTTATAATTACAATACAAAAAGCTGTGCTTTCGAAATAACAATTTATGAATAAATGGTAGGCTTGCAGAATTATAATCTTCATAAGTTTGAGGTCGTTCACTTATTAATGCAGAAAATTACATCCGTAAGAGGATAAAGGGTTTTTTGTTAGACGCATTGCATGAAAAAGACAGATAACGCCAAGCTAATGAAAAACAATTACATGCTGGTTAAATGTTGTGTATTAAATTATGAATAAAATAAAACACGTTAGAGGTTTCATTATTCCGTAAAACTAAGACTATATGTGCGCATAATGCGCAATATAATTCGTAACTAATTCACTTTAGTGCAATCTGCATTTGCATTTATAATTTTTACACATTTTGACTTAACTGCTTTAATTTCAAACATTTTCAGAATTTTAGGCACATGCCATTTCGTGAAAGTGAAAGTCGCAAATAAAAACTATATTAGTATTAAATAAAAAGCAAAACAAAATTATGACAAGGT
The DNA here is from genome assembly GCA_034695245.1 of Dicyrtomina saundersi. Lineage (NCBI taxonomy): Eukaryota > Metazoa > Arthropoda > Collembola > Symphypleona > Dicyrtomidae > Dicyrtomina > Dicyrtomina saundersi. The sequence goes on from JAQFZE010004197.1 coordinate 7,953, forward strand.
AATTAGTAATCTTCCAAACTAAGTTTCAGAATTTGAAGTGTCAAAATTTTTAAAACGAATAAAAACCAATCTCATTTAAATACCGAGGCTCCAAATTTAGATTAGTGCAATTATTTATAGAAACACGATAACTTGCAACACATTGTTTCATTTAAAGTTTAATATTTATTTCAAAAATAACTTTCACAATTAAATTTTGACCTATTAAATAATCTGTTAGTTTTTGGCTGCTATACATAACTATGCATGTATACTTAATTTTAGTGATCGAAATGGTCTGGTCCGGACCAGTAAAATCTGGTCTGGTCTAGTCTGGTCTGGTCCGAGGATTCCGGACCAGACCAGACTTTTTCGGACCAGACCAGACCAGACTAGATTTTACTGGTCCGACCATATGCAGAATTTTTAAGGAAAATCGGCGGGATAATTTTGTTTTCTGCTCTTTTTTGTTGAATTAACTATGTATATGCATATTTATATATTACATTCAAAATCAGTTCATTTAAATGAGTGATATTTATTTTTGAAAAATCAAGAGCAAAACTTTGTTTTGAGATTTTCTGGTCCGAAGTGGTCTGGTCTGGTCTGGTCTGGTCCGGTGGTGTCGGACCAGACCAGACCATGAAACCTGGACCAGACGAGACCATTTCGATCACTACTTAATTTTAAAACAATGTGAACCAGCAGCTGTGACTGGTCACAAAGTGTCAAATTTAAACTCCACTCGCATTAATTACGTGTTGTATTAGCTGAAACATTTGCATAATTGAAACGTGCTTCGCTAATTAGGCAAATTAAAGCAAAGAATTATAATGTTACTATAAACGTAATATTACTTAGATTGTCACATTACTACAACAAAGTTAATCTTTGCACATGTTCATTTGATAATTAAGAAATATTCCTGAAAAATGTATAAAACGAATACAAAAATTAAATTAGATCCAACAGTGCAACAACAAAAATCAGGAGCAATTAGCTTTACATCTTTTGATAGCGTGTTTGCCTGTGGTGCACATTTGTGCTATTTAAATGCTAAAATTCCAAGCAATTAAATTATACGGATTATATTTGCACCTTAAAACAATGCACCTATTTTAAACCGTAAGGATCGTCCACAAATGGCGTCACCAAAATCGCCCATTTTTACAACACAATTTGACACCATTGTCTTTATCAGCTTAACCGTTGCGTAATTGGCAATATTTAGTAGGGGATGACATTAGTTTTTAACAAGATCTATTGACTCTACTGATAACGTCCTTTGCAAAACAACTACTAGGTTAAAATTATTGTCTAATTACAGTTGACAAATTACTGGAGATCCTACAAACACAAGTGTTATAAAAACTAAAATTATGCATTCATGCATAGCTGTGAAATCAAAATGTTAAAGTCATGGATTAGCTGTTAGGATTTCTACAGAGCTAGACAGGCGCGATGTCTTCTTAAACGCCAGTCAAACTATTAGGCATGTGATTTAGCGATATATATCATCAAGACATAGAAATAAGAATTCAGAATTGCATAGAGTTTGTAAATACTATTAAAAACTATTAGCTTAGTTTTCAAACGAATTTAATTTCGTTTATTTATTTAAACTAACGCCGGTATAAAAATAAAGACAGATAAAGTGTGGGACTCACACTACCAGAGAATTTAATTGCTTCAGTGTTAAAGTAAGCATAAATAAAACATAAAATACATTCATACAACAACCGTTACAGCATGTGTTATTAAAATTACTTAATTACAATAAGTTCGATTGACCAAAACCAAACCCATCGTACCGCTACTGGCAGTAGGCTCTTTTTAGGTCATAATTTAACTCACGTTTAATGTCAAATAATAAACCGAATGTGACACGACTTTAAAACCATTCAGCTCAGTTTTTTGTAAATTAAAAATTTTTGTATCAAACAAAAGTTTTAAAAGTTTTGTGAAACGTACTAACGTGCATTGCATTGCGCATATCAAATTACAAGGCCGGAATATTAGGCGTCTTAAAAGATTAATTAATGAATCTTGTTTACTGATAAAAAAATAATAAACCAAGCCAAAACGGTAGGAACTCAATCTATCGAATTTATTTAATGACAATAAAATTGTAAGCTTACTTATTTTGTAATGTTTACAACCATTGACGTTTGGCTTGTCTTCTGTTAACCACGGTACATTTAATAAATTATTTTTTATCTTAACTACATGACGCTTTATTCTGAAATCAATCGTTGTGTATTACTAAATGTTACAAATTCTTAGCAAATTATTATTACAAACTTTTTCTGTTTCTCTTCTGTGTATCCCAGTGATGACAAACCCATTTAATTTAAAATCCCTGCTGATAACGGCTGAAACTAAAATGCTATTAAATTTATGAACATATTTGTATTTCACTATGTTGCATATTTGAGTTGTTTTCAATTATAATTATGCTTTCAGTTACTGCAGTGTGCGACAACATTAAGATTTATGTGAGAATTTTATTTTGTTGCACACAGTTGCCATCCAAAATTTCAAAATGAATCAACTCGTGGAAAATTGCTAGTGTTAGTACTTTGTTACAAATTAGGCGGCGTTAAAGTCAACTAAAAATGTAAAACACAGGCTTTTTGAGTTGTTATCTAATTAAATATGTCACTGGCTTTGTAAGTTTTTAAAATTTTGGAAAGCACAATTTAGTACACAATGCTAGCAAATGCTGCCCTAAAATATTAGGATATACATTTTGTGCATTGATTTGTGAAGAGTGAATATAATCTTTATTGCATATTTATACAATGGCGACATTAGCACATGTTAATATTTACTATTGAAGTAACTTATTTTTGTGAAAATAAATTTAAAAACGAAGAAATGTCAAGTATACAACTAAATATTAGATATTTTGTAATGTTTGTTTCTTAAAGTTGAATTTTAATTTATTTATATTAAATAATAAATAAACCGTCTCTCACAGAAGCGTTATTAAAAAAAAAATATTATATAAGCTACATTTGTTGCCAAGTTCAGATTAAAAACTGACCAATGACTGGTGAATAAATATCCCTTATTGTAAGTAAGCTACGTTTGTAGGCAATGGGCTGGTTTGAAACTCAATAATGCTTATCAATTTGATTTTCCATTAATTCATTAGTTAAAGCAACTTTTACTGTCGACAAGAACACAATAATTTGTGAAAGGCGCTTAAACGGTTTTAACAGTGCTTCTAATTAACAGTTTCACTTCAAAAAAATACCTTTTATTGTATTTTGAGAGCAATTTATTAAAATGGAATTCAGAAAATTCTATACATCGCCAAAGTACCTTTTTTGCTGCCTTTGATACACAAATCCGTAATAAAACCAGCCTTAATTTTGTAGCACACAAATTATAATTACAGGTAATTAGGAAAGGGCATTATTCTGAAGCCCACGTCGTAGCCTTAAAGGTTATGTTATTAAGACACAAATGTTGGTTGGCAAAGTCTTATTTTAAAAAAATTTATATTACGCCGCGTATATAATTTACAGTAAAATTTAAAGATATATCATGGCGACGCTGATGTATTTTGATGAATATAATAAATCATTTGTTTCAACCAAATTTATTTTTAAAAAAATTCCCGCAGAA
>JAQFZE010004198.1:0-11564 GCA_034695245.1 Dicyrtomina saundersi
AGTAGGAAGATGAGGGGGATGCTGGGAGACCCGGGAGTCGGGAGTCGGGACCCAGGCAAGGGAGATATAGGTAGGTAGGTAGGTAGGTAGGCAAGGGAGAGAGGGGGAGAATTAATTCAATTAACTGATATGCAATGCTGAGGGATTAGTGGAGGATTTAATTCAATTAACTGATATGCAATGTTATGGGATTAGTGGGGGATTAAATTCAATTAACTTGATATGCAATGCTGTGGGATGTGAAAGATGTACATAGGTAGTAGCATCAACATGTGTAATTGGATTAGACGTGATTGACCACAATGTTATTAGAGGAAAATAAAGTCAATGCATAGGTATTAATGTCGATAATATGGGTATTTGCTGCGGCGTTCTTATTCTAATGAGTAGTGTAAAAGCAACGTAAACACATGTGCAGCGCCATATAATAGGATGCATTATCCAGGCCAATCAAATATTTTATGAGCTTTAATAGTACAAAACGCTTGTTTTATATGCAAAACTACACTTCTGATTTTATAAACATTTATATACATAAGATAGCCGGCAACGTGTTGGGATTAGAAGAAAGGGAGGAAAAATTCTGAAGCCAGGCAAAGGGAAAGAAAAAAATGGCGAGATGTAGGTAGGTAGGTATGTAGGTAGGCAGATGCGTAATAATATCAGTAGTATATTTAATTTAATTAAGTGCGATGCGATGCAATGAAAAGGGGAAAGAGATAGGTAGTAGCATTAAATTGCATAATTGGATTACACGTAATTGAATGTGATTTGAGGGAAAAAATGAATGGAGACTGAGTAGTTTGTTGTAAATGCATATATGAGCTGAGCTGATGGCGAGTGAGTCAACAGGTTATTGTGATGTAATACTACAAATTTGCTTATGAATATTATATGTGCCCTGTTTTTTCGTTTTGAATTCCCTCGTTTAAAATGTAAGTGTATAGTAACGATTGCGTGAGACAAATTAGTAAAATAAGTTACATTAACGAACGCACAATCACACGATTGTCAATAATAACGAGACTTGCACTGGATCAGAATCTGAAACGGAACTTGTAAACAGAAATATACATACAATATTAAACGAGACGGTGCCCATGCATTAGTAAACCGTAACTTAAAGTATTTAAATGCCATAAAATAATACCTTTATGCATATCATTATTGTTTCTCCACTCTTGTACAATACTTTTATGTACGTTTACCTTTACATTTACGTTTTGATTCTGCTTTGGCATAATATATTCAGTCATTATAATTCTATAGAACACATACTACTTTTTTAAGTCAAGTGTATAATGAGAAACGCTGTGTGTTTTTAATAATTAGGCATTGCGAATTCAATCAATACGCATGTTGTGTATTAAACATTTTTGAATAGCAATCCTAATCAATGCGCATGTTGCGTTTCTAATATTTGCATATTGCGCTGTAAATCAATACGCATGTTGTGACTTTATTATTTGTGTATATTGACCTTTATCAATGCGCATTGAGACGTAAATCAATATGCATGTTGCGTCTATAATAATTTTAAATGCAACTTTAATCAATAAGCATGTTGTGTCTCTAATAGGTGTGCATTGCTACTTCAATTGATATGCATTGTGACTTTAATCAATACGCATGTTGTGTCTCGAATAATTATGCATTAACAAATTAACCTATACGCACTGAGATATTTTCAAATACGCATTTCGGGCCAAATGCTTTAATATTAAAAGTTTTGTGTTCAGCCAGTCACAATATTAAATATTTTGCATGCCATTTATGAAATTAGCAGCAATATTCTGTCTAATACACGCAAGTTGCTACACGTATTTTAAAATTGATTGGCAACTCTACATACAATCATTCACAGTACTAGAAACATATTAAAGAATGAGGTTGACATATATAGCTTTACACTACAATAACTGCTACACGAATTACAACACACCTATTGAAAAATATTACAAAGCATTTATATTGTCATACTATAAAAAACACACACTATGTGCCCAAACTTATATTTATTTATTAAATGCGCACTTAGAGGTTAATACGTACTCACGCTGTGCCAATTTAAATACGCATTGCTATTTCAATCAATTCGCATTGAGATTCTAATAACCAAGCATTTTGTGTTTGAACTATTAACGCATTGCACAATTATTCAATAGGCATTGAGACACTTATCAGAACGTAAGTTGTGATTATATAATGTACCTATGGCTACGGTTATCAATACGCTTTAAGGCAATTATTTGTACGCATGTTGTGTTATGAATAAATATGCATTAAGACCTTTAACAATTCGCACTGAGACATTTTATTATACTTGTTATCACTCATTAGTCAATAAGCACTGTGACTTGAACCTACACGCATTGAGACATTTTCTAATACGCAATTTAGGCCATATGCTTTAATATTTTAAGTTTTGTGTTCAGCTATTCACAATATTAAATATTTTGCATGCCATTTATGAAATTAGCAGCAATATTCTGTCTAATACACGCAAGTTGCTACACGTATTTTAAAATTGATTGGCAACTCTACATACAATCATTCACAGTACTAGAAACATATTAAAGAATGAGGTTGACATATATAGCTTTACACTACAATAACTGCTACACGAATTACAACACGCCTATTGAAAAATATTACAAAGCATTTATATTGTCATACTTTAAAAAACACACACTATGTGCCCAAACTTATATTTATTTATTAAATGCGCACTTAGAGGTTAATACGTACTCACGTTGTGCCAATTTAAAAACGTATTGATAATTTTTATAATACGCGATAAAAATTTACACAATACGCATGTAATGCCGTTAAACAATTAGGAATTGCAACGTCAAACAATACCTACTGGAAAGCTTATCAGTATGCATGTTGTGCTTGAAGTAGTGATTTAAAAACAATTATTGATACACATTGAAACGTTAATAAAAATGCACCGCGTGCTTTTAATAGTTATTAATTCGACTTTACGCGTCATGACGCTAATGAGTACACATGGTGTGCTTTTACTAGTGGCTTTAGCTTGTAAACATTGAATTGATAACTTTACATTAGTTTATTTTGATAAATATCAAACGTTCAATAAAAGTAGATTAGCTATCACAGGTACCTACAGATACTACCATTTTTGCTAGGCAAACTTCAATCTACAGTTACGAATTATAATGCTGTTTAAAAAGCTTTTAGTAAAACTTGTATTTAATATCGCGTATTATATTTATGTTCTTTTGCAATATATAAATTAGTTGATTGTTCAACGATACACATTCAAATACAATATCTAAGACGCTTTTATGCTATAGTCAATATGCATTAAGACCTTAACCTATACGCACTGAAACGTTTTTGTTCACGCGTTTTGGACTATATGCTTTCATATTTCAAGTTTAGTGTTCAGCCAATCACAATATTGAATATTTTTCATAGCATTTGTAAAAAGAACAAAGCACAATTCTGTCTTATACAAACAGGTTGCTACAGTTTCCTAAAATTAGATTGACGTCTGTATATAAAATTATTAACCTATAAATTAAACGTGCCATAGAACTAAGTGGACTAGTATGAACATATATTGTTGCCGCGTTTGGTATTGTGCCTTTTGTACATGCGCAATAAGATTGGTGTTTCAATAACTCATTGAGCACTCATTAAATCTTTTGTGTAGCACTTAATATACTTAACACCATAGAGTTTGATATGTCAAATCTATTTTGATATAGCTTATAGCCATTCGCGCCTCAAATTATTTAAAATTTTTAAAACAAGGAAAGGAAAAAATATTGTTACTTCATACATCTTGAAGCAAAAGACCTCCTTTCGTCTTATTGAATCTCGACCCTTAACGCAAGGGCAATACTTAAATTACTGCTGTAAACACACTAACACACATTTATATAAACTAACACACGAAAATATTAGAAATGTATTATATTTTGATTCTTTCAACAACGCACAGTGCGTAAAAACCTTTTTATTTTTGTAATCAATACACACTAAAAAGTTAATCAATATTATTAACGCATTGCAACTTTAAACAATAAGCACTAAGACGGAAATCGAAACGCATGTTTTACCTTTAATAATAAGTACACAAAGAGACGCTTATCAACACGCAGGTTGTGTCTATACTAATACCGAATTGCAAAATTAAGACGTACGTACTAAGACCATAATCAATACGCATTGAGACGTTAAATTGTACACACGTTTTGCCTTTATTAATTACGCAATTTAACTTTAAACAAACCCGATGTTGTTTCTATTATAATTAAAACACATGTTAAATTTAATAAATACACATTGCAAATTTAACCAAAACGCATAAGATCGTAACTCTATACACATGTTGTGCTTTTAATAATTATATATTGCTACTATATTCAATTTGCATAAAGACATCAAATAGTACGCATTGCTTGCCTTAGGCATTAGTTTTGCAAGTGGTTTGCTCAGACACTCACAATATTAAATATTTCGTACACTATTAATAAAAAAATGAAACAATTATTTTGTCCCATGCACACAAGTAGCTACAGGTTGTTAGAATTAGATTGACAAGTCTACATAAAATTAATTACAAAAAAAAAAAATGTGTCAAACCTAGGTTGACTAGCACAGCTGCATACTACAAATACTGCTACACAAAAAACAGCACAAATATGAAGAAAAATTACAAACTAATTTAATTTATATGCGTTTTAAAACTCACACTGCATAGTTGAACATATTTGTTAATCAATACGCACTAAGACATAAATCGATACGCATCTTGTGACTTTATTATTACCGCATTGCAACTTCAAACAATTTGCATTGAGACGTTAAATTATACACACGTTTTGCTATTATAAGTTACGCATAAATGACTGATCAATACTCACTGAGACGTAAATCAATATCTATGCTGTGTCTTTAATAATTACGCATAGAAAAACCTTATCAATACTCACTGAGGCGTAAATCAATACGCATGTTGTGCCTATAATAATAACACATTGCAACTTTAATAAAAATGCATTGATACTTTGATCAATAGGCATTAAAACATTATTAATCACGCAGTTTGTTGTTACAATAACAATACAGTATTGACAAATTACAATGTTAAATATTTTGCATATAATTTAAAAATATCAACAAATTGATCTGTCGTGTACTCACATGTTGCTACAGCTACTTAAAATTCAAATAAAAACTCTACACCTTAGTAATGACATACACATGCAATATGGTATAAAATTGGATGACCTAATACAGCTGCCTGCTACTATTACTGTTGGGCACACATCAACACACACATTGAAAGATATTACAAATACATTATATTTTAATGCTTTTAAGAATGCACACTGCGTGAAAAACTTATTTTTTTGTAATCAATACACAGAGACGTTAATCAACACCCATGTTGTGACTTTATTATTACGCCATTGAAACTACAAACAATGCTCACTGAGGCATGAATCAATACGCATGTTGTTCCGTCAATAATTACGCACAGCAAAATTCATCAATACACATAGAGAGTAATCAATGCGCATGGGTGTTTTAAATACCTACGCATAGTGACTTTACAAAATACGCACTGAGATACAAATCAATACGCATGTTGTACTCCTAATAATTATTACCTATTGACACGCTAATCAACAATCGGGTTGTGTCTACACTAATAGGGAATTGCAAAATTAAATTGTACGCGCTAATAAAATAATCAATACACACAGAGACGCTTAATTATACACACGTTTTGCCTTTAATAATTACGCAATTAAACTTTAAACAAACACGATGTTGTGTCTATCATAATTATAGCACATGTCAAATTTATTGAATACGCATTGCAAATTTAATAAATACGCATTGTATCGTAACTCTATACGCATGTTAAGCCTTTATTATTACCGCATTGCATCAAAACAATACGCATGTTGTACCTTTAATAATTACTACGCATTAAGACGCTAATCAACACGCAGGTTGTGTCTATGCTAATACCATATTGCAAAATTAAAACGGTTTGTTCAGACACAATCAGAGTAATAAATATTTTGTATACTATTAATAAAAACATGAAAGCAATATTTTGTCCTATGCACACAAGTAGCTACAGGTTGTTAGAATTATATTGACGAGTCGACATAAAATTAATTACATAAAAATAAAAAATGTGTTAAAACTAGGTTGACTAGTACAGCTTGATACTACAAATACTACTACACAAAAAACAGCACAAATAAAAGGAACAAATACAAACTTATTAAATTTGTATGCGTTTTAAAACTCACACTGCATAGTCAAACATATTTTTTAATTAATACGCACCGAGACATTAAATAACACACATTTTGTGACTTTAATACTTACGCATGGCAACCCCAATCAATATACATTGAAACGTTAAATGACACACAGGTTTAGCATTTAATAATTACGCATAAATCACACTAATCAATACTCACTGAGACGTAAATCAATACCCATGCTGTCTTTAATAATTACGCATAGCAAATCTAATCAATACGCACTGAGGCATGAATCAATACGCATGTTGTGCCTTTAATAATAACACATTGCGACTTTAATTAAAATGCATTGAGACTAATTGATTAGCATTAAAACATTATTAATTACGCAGTTTTGTCGTTACAATGACAATACAGTATTTACAAATTACAATATTAAATATTCTACATATTATTTTAATACATAACAAACAAATTTATCTGCCGCGTACTCACATGTTGCTACAGCTACTTAAAATTCAAATGGAGGCTCTACATCTCGTCAATGACATACACATGTAATATTTTATAAAACTGGATGACCTAGTACGGCTGCCTAATATTACCGCTAGACACAAATTATCACGCACATTGAAAGATATTACAAATACATTATATTTTAGTGCTTTTAAAACCCTACACTGCGTGGTAGAACGTATATCTTCTCAATCAATATGGATAAAGACGTTAATCCTTACAAATGTTGTGTCGCTAATAATAACACGCTGCGAAATTTATCAATACGCATAGAGGCAGTAATTCGTACGCATGTGGTGTCTTAAATAATTACGCATAGCGACTTCAATCAGTACGCACTGAAACGTTAGTCAATTTTAATGTTAAGTCTGTTAACATTACGCATAAGGATGTTAATCAATGTGTATGTTGTGGCTTGAATAATTTGACATTTTCAAATTTAACAAAAACGTATTAGATCGTTTGAATATACGTATTGTGTGCCTAATTGTTTCGTATTACATGTTTTTTGTTCGGACACAATTACACTTCTGAATAATTACATAATCTTTATAGAAACTACACAAAATGTGTCGGTCCTATACACACAAGTTGCATTAGGTTCTTAGAATTGGACTAACGACTGTACATAAAATTATAACATAAACATAAAACATGTTAAACATCTCGTTAGACCAGTATAGAGATACAGTGCAATTGCTGCTAGACACACTACTACACATATTGAAATATATCACATTATATTTGTATGCTTTAAAATACGCACACTGCGTCTAAACGTATATTTCTGCAAGCAGTACGCACTAAGATGTTAAATATTACGCGTTTGCGCCTTTATACTCACACATTGCAATTTTAATCAATAGACACTGAGACATAAATTGATACACATGCTGTGCCAATAATATTTACGCATTGCTGTATTAGCCAATACGCATTTAAACGTTATTTAATTTTTATTTTAGTCTTTTCTAAATTACGCATTCTGACTTTGATTAAAACACATTAGAAACATATTCACAATTCATTAAAAGCTTTTTATAAACATGCAATGTGAGACTAACTAATATGCATTGATACAATTTATTTATTACATATTTAGAGCCTTTAACTACTTTGCATTGAAACGTAAATCCATACGCATGTTAAGTCTTTAATATTCACGCGTTGATTCTTACATTATTACGCGCTGGGACGCTACTAAAAACACATGTTGCGCCTTTAATAAATACGCATTGCAAATTTAGGCAATACGTACTTAGACGTAATTCAATATGCATGTTTTGCGCTTATTACGTAATCAAATATTGCAACTTTATTCAATACTGAGACATTAAACATTATAAGGAACAACAATTTAAACTACACATATTAAATAATTGATCAATGCACATTTCAAACATTGTAGAACGCCTATTGGAAATTGCTACATAACACATTCTGAAACATTATTAAATACTTAAATTAAATACATTACCAATTAGTACAATATAAACTACAATTTTTAAATTATTATTGAATACAGGATAGAAACGTTAAGCAATATGCATTTAAAACATCAACATCACAACGTCTGAGGAAGTAAACAATACTAAGACAATATATGTTAAAAGAAAGAAAAATATACACTACTTATTAACTTAATATGAAACATTATTCCTCATACATTTCAAAACGTAGTACAGTACGAATGAGGACAAGTCACATTACAAATTCTGAGGCATCAGTCAGTACTGAGACGTTTTATAATAATAATTTGGACAATAAACACTAAAAAATGTAAAACAATAATCAATACATATAAAAAAAACGTTTAACAAAACGCATAAAAAAATGTTCACACTACACATTGAGAAATATTATTGAATACTTATGCATTATACTGAACTAGTTGTGACAATTTGCACTACACATCTTGAATAATTATTCAATACACACTTATAAACATCGTACAACACGCATCGATACGATAATAAATACGCATCGTGTGCCCTAAATATGTACGTATTGTGACCTTAATTAATACTGAGACATTATTTGTTTATACTGAATTACAATAATACTACCCACACATTTGAATAATTGCAAAATACGCATAAATATTCCTTACACTGAGCATTCTGAGACATTAGTGATTAGTTACACATAATATATCAATGTCAGCAGACACTACCTATTTAAAAAAAATATTCAATACACATTAGGAAACAGAGTACAAAACGCATTTGAAATGTTCATGCTAGACATTCTAAACTATTATTTATTAATGAAATATTATACATTACTTATTGGGAAAATAAACATAACATATTTTTAATTAGCATTTACTACGCATTTAAAATCGTCGTATAGTACGCATTCGGAAGTTTAATATCACAAAATCTGATAGGGTTATCAGTAATGAGACAACATCTATTACTATGTACCACATTATACACTACACATATAAAAAACATTATTCAGTACACATTTAAATACGTTGTGCAATACACATTAGGACATGTTGCAGTACATAGCCTAAAACATCAGTAAATACTGAGACGTTGTTTATTATTACCGCAGACAATATACATTACACATTTTAGAATACTATGCAATACACATTAAAAACGTTGTACAAAATGCACTTAGAATTTTCACACTACACGTTGTGAGATATTTTTTAACACTAAGACCATATGTAATAATAATTTTGATAATTTAAACTACAAATTGTAAATTAATAATCAATACACATTTATAACTTTGCAGAATACGCATTGAGAACCTTCGCATTACATATTCTGAGACATGAATTATTCCTGAGACATGCACGGCAGAGATTGATTGCTGGTTCGTTGTTATGTTGTATTTCGGTGACCTGTTTGGCATTTAATTGGCAATATAATTCTGTACTACTGATGTCATCTGACTATTTGTCTACTACTACTACTTACTTCTACTCTGCTATTACTTTGACTTTTACAACCGAAAGACACTTTGACTATACTGTCCTTTGCTGTATTAGTATTATTATTATAAAAACACTGATACAGATTCAAGAAAGGCGTGTACAAAATTGTGTACACAAAATAGTGTAATTGTACCTAAAGTTTAGCATTATTGACCTAAAATTTTGCCAAATTTGTCTAATGAGCTGAGCTCCGCAAAGCTTTATACATTCCACATTCTGCATTTTGATGAACAAATTAAGGTAAGTAACGTTGCCACTTTGTGAGCTGGAAAACACCCCTTTCACTGCTATTAACTATAAAATAAGCACAATTAGTTCAAAAAACTTATAGTTTTATTCCTAGTAACTTGATGACAAGTTTTATATTCATAATTTTGTACTGTACCGTGGCCTTTAACTCAAAATAAGTATGTACTTTTAGTGTAATTATTTTTGGGAAAAATGAATCCTTAATTCAAGAAAGAGTTCTGTTCTGAGTTTGAACATAAGGAAATTTTTATTATGTTCACAATCAATACTTATTGCAAAGTTCAGAATGTAATATCGGCTAATTTCTATTCTTAACGTACTAAACTAAAATAAGTACCTATTATTAGTTATTATGTAGTATGGCTGGTGTTAGTCATCCTGTATCAGCAATAATCAAGGAAATTACTTTTTATCTCTTAGATTCATTTGCTCTTCATAATATATTGCACGTTTTGCTGTTTTAAACATTATGCTAAGCATAAAAAATTGTGAATGAATACTTTTGAGGTCTCAAATACTCAAGTTGTTTTTAAATGCCACAAAATGTTATAGATTAACTGTGTACTTAACTTTAATGTTATAAGTGAACCTCAACATTGCATAGAATATTGTATTAGAAATACTTAATTTAAAATTACAAATGTCTTGTATTACACCTTCATGATTGATATTTTTTATCAATAACATGATAATAAAATAACACTTCATATTTATTAAAGTTTATGCAACAATGATTACTGTTTAATCAATAAAAAAAAAGTAGTTATGACGCACATTGGGTCCTCACATTTTCCTCAGCAAAAATAGTAACACAGCTTCTAGTGTATGAGTTAAACGCTGATCTTACGAGCCAAAACCACTAAACCATACAACCAAATATTGATTGCGTTATTAAATTGAAAGTTATAATAATTTAAGACAAATTCCATACAAGCTTTGCAATAGTTTATTAGCAGCATGTAATTGTGTGTGAGAAGCAACTGATTGTAAGATCTGCATATATCAATCCTAGAAATTTAAATTAATACCTTTATTAATTACAAGGCCATCATATTCTATATGCCTTTAGTAAATGTTGTATCGAATAATACATTTACAGTTTTGCTTTAATGTGGCAACATAATAAACAGAGAGTGTTTACAAGCAACGAAACAACCATAACCGCAGACCTATCAGAAATTACAATTCTTATACGCCTTTCAAATTACTCAAAGTGCTCTTAGTTAGGATCACTTAAGTATACTTACTTTTGTTACCTGCTTTTTAAACGAACTTTGGAAAGCAAAACAACATAAAATGCAAATTCGCACTATAAATATTTGTTGTACTGTATTAAAACTATAACAATGTATCACAATATGGCTTTTGGGCCCGATTGTGATGCACAATTAAATAACTTAAATTTATTTTTACAACAAACTAAAGTTCCAACAGTCATGTTAAACACTAAGTAATTGATATTTAGTAAACAACATGAAATGTTTAAATATCTTTAAATTGAAATAATGTGCATCACGATCGGGCCCAAAAGCCATATTGTGATACATTGTTATAGTTTTAATACAGTACAACAAATATTTATA
>JAQFZE010004199.1:0-11563 GCA_034695245.1 Dicyrtomina saundersi
GGGAATCACCACTGTTTAAAGACTTTGCCAAAACTAATCATTGTTAAATTTTATTAGTCCTTTTACTTATTTTGTAGTGTATCAGTAATAATGCTTTAAATTAGCTCCAATTCTTTTACTTATTTTCTCCTAGGCACTGTGAATGAGTGTAAACATTAGTTCATAAAATATTTTTCTCAAACCAACAAGATTGTACAGGAAAGTCTGTGATGCTAAAACTTTTATTAGAATACAAGTATCTACTTGATGTAATGGGGGTGATATTATATGGAATAATATCATATTTCGCAAGTGCATATAATTTATTAACTGTTTATTATTGTGATAATTGGGCAAAAATGTATAATGTTCAGCAGCCACTCACTCCGCCGCACCTCTCCCAACATAAGAGAGGGAAAATTGAGGTGGATTTATTACGCCCTTGGCAGCATAGGAACTAGTAATATAGTATAATTAGTGTATATGTTTTGTGCCTCTTGTCTTAAGGCGAAATGGCGGAGTACGTGCATCTTCTGTTTTTATACAATTAGAAGAGAAGGAATATGGGAATGTTCTGACGATGAGTATTTTAATAACATATAATATTTATATGCATGGATATATTACTGGGTCCTTTTAGTTTATATAATTATATATGTAGACTACCGGCTTGCAGCGCTTAGATTTCTAGCCTTTGACTTGAGCAGAGGGTGATTAGTATGGGGATTACAGTTGTCAATTTCATTGGTTTATAGTTGACGCACAGCTCCCTACTTCATTACTTCATATACTTCATTAGCCCACAACTCAGAACCATTTTATTCTTCACTTGGGACTTTCACTCTCAGACCTCAACCTGAAATAACCTATAACCTATAACCCACTACTGTACGTATTAACATATCTACAAATATATAGGTATGTACATTGTAAAATACACCAGGCCATTTATAGAGCTGGGAACAGACGTTGGCTTTGGCTGGACTCGCTGGACTAGGGCCACTGTGCTGGGCAATAAATGGTAATGTGTGTGGCTACCTACCAATATATAAAATACAATTGTGCTGGTAATCCATTTAATACAACAAGGAATTCCATACTAGGTAGATTGAGATAGCTCATCGATTTTTCACACAGGCCGACAACATATAGAGCGTAATATAAATATACCAATAGAATATATTACATGAGAAGCCAAAAACCAGACCCAGAACTAAAGCCACTTTCGCCAATTTTAGTAGGAGTCCAGCAGAGCACATCTATACAAATAATACGCACAGTTGTGTATTAACTAACTAACTACCATGTATTTCTCTATTTTTTTTATGGCTGACATTTGACATGACAAATTAGTACGGAAACGGAACGCAGTCTGACTGCATTACATGGATTTCATTCGTAATGGGAACGTAATTCCTAGGTACTCGCACAGTACATAGTATATGCGTATAAGCATAGGCATAATTTTCTGGACATATAAAATCTCATTTTTACAGTTACATTTTCAGTTTTCGTTTTGGTTTCCGTCTTTGACCTCAATTATGATTTTCAATTGGGAAGGTATTTCTGGATGTAGCCGTACACAGATTTTTGCGACATTTTCTCCTAATTATAGACAATTGATGGGGGGGGCACACATGAATAAAATATAAAATAGTGGATACACCGTATATTCTAAATAGTACGCGGAGCGTACCATTCAAACTGAAACCTTTCTTTCCTACGTACTCCATATGATACCCAGGCACTTTTTTTTAGTGCTACGCCTAATAATTAAAAAATGTCTGCTAAGGTGACAGCCTTTTAAATCTTGAACGCCAGAACGATTGCTTTCGTTCCTTTACTGGAGTAGGTTCTTGTAAGCAACTAGCGTCATTAATTATTGTTACTGCATACATAAATATAAAATAAATAAATATTCATTGTATTTAAATCTTTAATACTTTTTCAAATTGATTTTGGTTTTCCTGTTTGGAGAGCTGTCTGATAGGTTTCTTCAAAAGTGCCAAAGCACTATTGATCATTTTTTAAAATGTGTTCATTTCAAAGAATATAGCTTTAATATGAATGCTTAACATGTGTTATCGATTCCTAGCAATGCACGCATTAGAAAGAAAAAGATCTATATGTATCAGTTATATACATCCTTTTCAATATTTACAGTATTTGAAAGGCTTACTTACATAACTATGTCAATTACTCGGATACTTCTACATCAATCTTTTCAATTATCTTGACAAGAAGAAACCAAAAGGAAAGACAGCAAACCGTATTCCCAACATTTCCATTTTATGAAAATAAATAAATTCTCTTTTTTCTGCCACAACTCCTTTCAGTATCGGGCAGCTAAGATATGAATTTCGATCCCGTTTTCTATACATGCTTGGAAAACTCTCAAGGACTTTCAGTTTGACTTAAACGGATAATTGATCAACGATATATGTATGTAACACTTCCTTAATTTAAGACTAAACTAATCAAAATTTGTTTAATTAATAATTTTATTTGATTATAAATTTGTTGTAGCTAGTAGTGTTTATGTATGTCTGTATGTAAAAATCAGCGCTTGTCGCTGACATATTTGACAATAAAGTTATTACATTACTTTGCAATGTGATAACGCTGATGTTGGTAATTGACGTCCAATTTCCATTTGTTCCATACTTCGATCCAAAAATACGTATGGAGCAGTCCTTTAGTCAAGCTTGAAGAAGATAATGTTGAAAAGCAGTCACAGTACAATCCTTGCATTCCGTACTTTCTGGATAAGTATCAATTGAAGAAAATGGAGGTGGTTGGCCTTCTTGTTGGTGCTAGGGGCACTATAACAGGGTTCTTTGAATCATTTCGCAAAGAATTGCGTCTCCCATAAAGAATAATTGAAGAAATTGTAGTTGCTACAATTTGTGGATCATGCCGAATCGCCCACAATCATTTATTTAATATGAATTTATCCAATAGTTGATCATTTCAAATAATGTTTTTCTTTGTTTTACAAGAACCATAATTAATAATGTGAATAGTGTGTTTTGTTCTTACTGTGTCTTTATGGCAAGCGTAATAGTGCGCCAGTTATAAATAAACATTTACTTTCTCTTAAACTTGAAGATCATCAGATAGATGAAGATTTATTAATTATGGAGATGTGTTTTGAAAGATGAGATTTGAGGATGAATAACATTAATGACGGAAATTTATTTGAAAGAATCTCTCAGAATGTAAACAATGGGTGCTAACACTGACCTACAAGGGGCTTAGCATTAATAAAAAAGACATAGAGTGTAAACCAACGAATTTAAGATTTGGCGGTAAATGGTTGTCTTAATCTGTATCAGTTTAATGCTGATGATAAAGAGGCGATAGCAATGAAAAGACGCAGCAGTCTGCTCGCTTCCGAGCGTTAGCATGAACTTAATAAGCTACCGTGAAGCTTCTATTACAAGCCGGGAGTTTCCCATAAGCGGTAATGTTATTTTTCCAACTGAAACTTTGAATTTTAAATAGAAGCCCGGGCTTCTATTAAAAGCTTTACGGTACAACATCAACGCTCAACATATCTCTCCGCGCCACTCTGGAAGTAGCTGCTGCTACTTTCGCTCGTGCAGGATTGCAGGGCATACTGGCGGGGCGGGCTTATCTGATTTAGTCAGGGAGTGATGACCTCTGCCTACTTGTCTCTACTCATTTGCCACCCCTCGACAACAAGTAATCTAGTTGGAATTCTTTAAGTAGTAATGTTGAAAAAGCATTGAAAATCTTCTGAAGTGGTCTGCGATAAGAAAGCAACGATAACTAAATACTACAAGTGTATGTAATTAAGCAAATGATGAAGAGTATTACAGCAGGTACTATATTTGCTTACAGTGCTTCGACCATCGTATAGTAAATCTGTGTGAGACGTAACCGACAAGGTTCCAAATCTCAATGCACATACATATGTACATACCTCTCCGACCCACGCACTATAACAGATCCACGTATTATTATAAAGAGACGGTAGATATATCTGACATTTTTACAAAATGTAAGTTCCATCAGAAAGGTTAGTGGGAAGCCCTTTGGAATAATTTATCTCATGATGTTAACTGTGATAAAGAGAATGAGGTTAATCATGTTGGCATTTTTAAACTTAGTTTGTTTGTTTAATCATTTTTTAACAACAAGAAAACAACGCACATATCTAATGTATCAACCCCCATAAATGTTGTATGCATCTAGTTCTGATTCCTATGGTTTGTAAATGGATTGATTTGTGAATTATGGTTCTCTTTTTGTCTTTTTTATAATTATTATAATTTGTATTCTTAATTAAGTAGAGTTTTATGTGTGTGAGTCCGTTCTTTAAAAGTAGCTATAGTTGAAGTACTTGACTCCTTAATAAAGCAAACCTCAACCCTTATTGTAAAAAAATTCAAAATTTTAAAAATGAACGTACATCATCTGAAAGTAAGTAAGTAATTGCTTTATTGTCAGAAACACACAGCGAAATAACACTGATTTCCAGGAATAGACATTGAAATAATATTATACTAAAAACTAAATATCCTAAATAGTGAATGGACTTATTTACGTATGCAGTCAATAAAAAAATGTTACATGATTTGCGAATAAACACAATGGCTAGTATGACCAAGGAAGCTCTTACTGTGGTTAAAACTTCTACGATATTGAAACTCTTGGACATTTACTTGGGAAATGTCACAGTGGAGAGCTTATTCGTTAATGCATGCACCACGTCTTGCAATAAATTATAATACTCAAGAAACCCATACAAAGCGCACAAATAAAGTAAAGTGATATTATTTTTTAAAAAGTATAACAAAATTTTGATCCGTAGACTGAGTCTTTTAGGATATCTGTAATGTAGGACAGCGTTAAGTTTATATTTATAATTTATTACCTTTTCAACAAGTTATATATCATTTTCAAAACCTTTGAAAGAAGAGACTTTTTTGTTTACTTTTCTGGCCCATACAACACTTTTTAGGGAGAGTTTTCAAAAAATAAAAGGGTTTTTTCAAACATTTTCAAAAACTAACCCGGTGTACACCTGTTACCTTGCGCTTAATTAGACTCTACTAATCACTACCGTTTGAATTGTGTAAACGGTTTTAAAATTTAGATTTGGTTGGAAATTTTCCAATTCTTCAAATCAAATCGACTAATAAATCAGAATCAAGTTAAATTATGTGTAAAACTAATTACGTTTACTTGTTCCTGTTTCGCACTGCCTCGTATTACTGTTAAGGCTCCCATTATTAGCCCCGTGTTTTTTGTACACAGTTTTTTTCCCGAAGTAGCCCTATCTATTGCTAAAGGGCATGTCTTGCTACCGAATTTTTTATAAAATGTTTATAAAAACAACAGATGATTCATTCTCTATAGAGATAAAGACCCCTGTTATTTGGCAAATTTATATTTTTAAAAAGGTAAGAATTGAGTAGATTGAATAAAATGTCTTATTTCATATCTTCAACAGAGTGAATCCCGCCTTTCAAACTGCTTTCCCTTTTTTTAAAGAGATTTTGCACCTTCTGTGCCTAAGAACGACAGCGAGAGCGAAGCCGCTAGGACGAAAAAGAGGTTAATGGTACGGTACGTATGTATATATATAGACTAAGGGAGAAGGCCATGACCATCACCATTTACCATAGGTGTGTGTTTGTGTGTGTGTGCATTGAAATATAATGGGAGACGATTAAATCTTGTCTTCCAGTTGACTGCGGACTATTATGGGCTGGGTTATGTGAGGATATATATTCAAGGTAGAGAGATATGGAATTGGGAAAAAGGGTAAACTTTCGAATGGTTCCATTTCATTTTTTTTTGAAGCCTGGAAATTACAATACAATGATTGTGCTTACTCTGGCAAAATATTTTTAATCTTAAGAAGAGAAAGTACAGGAATTATTCTAGTATAGGCCATTGAGGGAATTTTAATCTATTCCCATATAGTCCCATACATTGGATCATCTAGGTCTTGGATTGCATTATATATTGTGGCTATGACGACAACGACAACGACGAAGCCGATGTGTGGTGGTAGTGGTGTGTGTGGACGGACAATGTGTGTAGTGAGGAGTTCACACAGGATCTTCTTTTCTATTTTCTAATGTTTTTTTTCTGCTCGAGTGGAGTGATGATAGAGCAGGAGGACTCGACTAGGATTTTGTTTAGGGGGGAGATATAGAAAATCTCTTTTGCTTTCTATTCTTTATTGATATTGCAAACTATAATGTTTAACTAGGAACTTTTACAATTGACAGATACATTGCGACTAGAGTCAAAACGCGAAGTCACGCCAAACTCTCCCGGACGGATCCCATGCCATGCCTTGCCTTGCCTCAGTTGCCAATGAGAGAGTGTGTAGTGTGTGAGAGAGACGGGCGGGAACTTGTCGACGTCGTGGAATACTAGGAGACTTTCTGCTCTTGGGCTTTGGCTCTGAGTTTCAGATTGCAACTTTGATATTTCCTTTGGATCCTCTGTATATTCCATAATAAAGTAGAACCCAAACCCCAGCCAAACTTGCTCTATATAGCTCCAGCCAGTCGCAAACCATGTCAAAAAAGTGCCGTGTATATATAGTCGGACGAAGGTGCTGGTAGGTACTATGGTTATGGAATGGTATAGTCAGAGTGCGTGTGTAATGGTTGACATAACTTCTCCGAGTACATTTTAATATGTAGTGTATAGCACAGTCCTCGTTGAAAAAGATAAAATTATAAAGTGTCACGGATAAAGTGGAGAAAGGAGAGAACTTACGATTAGTAGGTATACGAAATATGAATGTAATCATATAAGTGTACTATGTTCATTTATATGATCAAGTCTAGCGTCTCTCAGGAAGACGGGACACGAATATTATGTAATGTACGTGCCTCGGACCCAGTCTAAACATAAATATACTCTATATGGACCTATAATTATACAGAGAAATTTCTTAATAACGACACCCCATTGGGAATAGTTCTAGTTACTTTAAGTGTAATGGCAACCCGTTCTCACCACCACACCAACCTCCTTACAAAGTCATCAACTATTTATCGCAATGAAAATGTTTCAAAACTTTAACTTTTATTCCGCTCATCGTTTCCTTGTTGACTGTTTTTTTTTTCAATTTTGTGTGTGTGTGTGTGTGTGTCTTATACTATGCTGTTGTGAGATTGGTTTCGTTTCGTTTGAATTGACTTGGTTTGGGCTTTTGTTAGTGTTCCGTGGTAAATGTCATTCTGCGTCGCCTGGATGTCGTGGTTGTTGTCGTTGTTGTTGTTGTTGGTGGTGGTGGTGGTGGTGGTGGTGGTGGTGGTGGTTCGAGTAAAATGATATGGCTATAGGTGGAGAGCGGAGACTTTAGTTTAGTAACGTATATATTATATGCTGGTGCTGGTGTCTTTTCCATAATATGAGCCGCCTCGGCCGCAAGAGATGCAATGAAATAAAATATTCAATAGACAATCAAGTCATAGGAAAGCAATAGCCGCAACCAAGGGACCTGTTCAGTGTGAATTATTTTGTAACCTCCGAGGAGAGTCCCAAAGGTCATATTTGGGTGTCACGTTATTGTCATTATTTCCTGGAGACTTTTTTTTATCGGCGCAAAACGATTTTTGGTATTGGTGGTCTTATTGAATTTTAGGCTATACAATCCACAATCTTCAATTCCATTATAAAAAACAATATTGCACACTAGACTGGATAAGGAAACATTCAGTGGACGTGAATGTGAACGGTACTAGGGAGACACAAATTTATATAGATAAAAAGAATCCCGGGAAACCTTTAAAAAAAGTTTATTTGTTCATTAATTTTTTTTCCTATGGTCTCTCACTCTCGAAAATCCAGTGTCATAGTAAGTCTCTTATTTTCTCTTGTGGTTTCTGCCTGGCCCCGGCTGCTCTGTGTTGGGCTGTCTGTCCTGAGAGTGGAGAATTCATTGGCTATACATAGAATATATGAGTATTTCCTGATATTAGCTGGATGTAGAGAGTGCAGGGAGATACAGAGACAGAGAAGGAAAAGGAAAGGACTGACTGACTGAGATTTACTTGGTTAGATTTCTGTTCACGTTTGGAATGTAAATGTTGTAAATTCCACGTTGAAAACCGATTGGCGAACTCAGAGAATTCAGTGGCCTAGGAGACTAGGACGACCGAACGAGGGCGAGATCAGATCAGATGTGATGAGATGAGAATCAAAAGACCGGCTACTACGTATACATACTTCTCTTTTGGGTCTTTTGGGCATGTACGTACTCTGTACTCTCATGTTTACCTATTTTTCCTGTATAAACGTCCCTAACTAAACCTAAGTACACACATGGACGCGGGGAAGTGGGACGTACTCGAGGCAAGAGGAAACGAAGCCACAGAGCAGAAGAGACCGGATCGGATCGGATCACACCCGGTTACTTCAACATGCACAAGTTAAAAGCTTTCGACATTTTGAGCTTGTGCGTCGTCAGCTTTATTAAATACAAGGATTTTATTTGGGTGATGCTCACTTTCCTCAATGATAACTGGAATGCTTCCTTCCCTTGAATATTCTCGTATCCGCCTTCTTCTTCTTCTTTTTCTGTTCCGTCTTTCGGACTCGATAGTTTATGGGTATACTGTGTGTGTTCTATATTTGGAGAGCTTTTTGGCAAACCGGGCCAAGTCCATCAAAGAATTTCACAGGAACAATGAGTAACGGATAAAAAGTCAGGATTATATTTTTGAGCTCGATTTTTTTTACGGGTACTGTAACTGAAGAATCGCTATTACAAGTAGTTTCATAAATCTGGACTGACTAGAATGTTTTAGAAAATTTTCAAACATTTAAATTGGTGGACTTGACCCGTTTTAACTTAACATGGAATATAAAGTCCGTGAGGTAATTTTAATCTTCTTGAGTGAAGCCCCATTGTTTTTAAATTTTAAACTTTTTCTTGCTTAAAAAAACTAACGCGCGTGAATTGTCTTCTATAAAGATAAACTACGAAAACACTCAAATGCCAAATTTAAATAAGAAATGCATCTTTTAGATTGACTTATCCCATTTTCCCAAAAATCGCTTAATGGACTTATCACAAAGCGAAATTTTGGCTATTTTTAAAAATTGCTTTGGTTGAACTTTGATCTTTATCATTCAACACAATAACGTATCTAGATGGATAGTACTCGCAACGCAAATAATCTCATTTTTGAAAAACAAAATAGACTTATCCCGTTTTTCCAAACAACTCTTCATTTGTTCAAGGTGTACGAGAAGCTTTGTAGGAATATTGTTTTAGCTACTCGATTAACTTATAGCTTACCTTTTTTTGGAGAAATTCGCAAATTGAAAAATAAAGTTTATTGTAATAAAGGGGTGTCTTTTCTTATAATATAAAGTACTTTCTATAAAAATTCATCAGTTTTGGAATTCGCAAATAGCTTCATTTAATCAGATAGAATCATTCCCTCCCTTTAAGAATCCCTGTTTGTATTTCGAACATGAAATAAATACAGCTTTAAAAATATGTCAAAAGTTTGTTCTATGTGTATTGCATTATTTACTTTTTACACTTTCAAATTTTTGAGAGATTAGAGGCAAATGTATGGAGACAGTTAATGTATTTGCAGCCATATTTACCATAGTAATTCCTGTATGAAAATTTGCTGTACTAAGTTGGTGGTAAAATTAAACGCTATAGTAAATACATTCCTTACATTTTATGATATGATAATATGGCATATTTTTTAATAGCTAATAGTTTTTTATTTTCTGAGAGATCATAAGAAACCATAAATCTTTGGACGTGGAGAGAGACGTAAATAAAGTTTATTTATTTTAATGATTTCTTTATCATATTTGACTGTTTACGGTTTCGCGGCGAGATGAATACATAATAACTAAGGACTAGAGCAAAGAAGGGAAGCAAAAACAAAACCGAGAATAGCTCAAAGATTGTGTATACATATGTACTGATGAACTGGATTTAGACTCAAAACCGGAGGCAGTCCCTATTTTGCTATACATAATGTGTGAGTAGGTCTATATATAATTATATAATAATATGTATATTTGAGCAGTGTGGGTACTGGCTGTGTATGCAGTGTATGCACCTTCATTTGTAGTAGGTACTAATGTTAGTGTGTGAGCGTGAGCCGTAGTAAATAGAATGAAATGAAAAGTGGTGCGGTGGAGGAAGTGGTTTCCTTTGGTTGGCAATTGGCAAAGTAATGCGAATGCTTAAGCTTAAGCTATTGGCTATGACTGAGATGGTCTATGGTATTTCCATCCGTTTACGAGTCCTCTTCTATAGAATGCTATTGTAGGTACTTAAATGAGAATGTTATTTTGATGAGTGTGTTACAATGTTGTCTCGCATTTAGGGCCTAGGCTTTCTACTTGGCTACCATAAATTGTATTATTTACACTCATTGATTAATCTAATCTTCAAACTATGTGCATATGTACATGGGTTATAAATGTGAAATGTATCACTGACAGTATGAGGCAGGCAGGAGGAGTGGCATTCCTTTATAATTCTGGGCATTTCCCTATTTTCCCTAAATTGCATTAAACATTCAACATTTGTGTAGGAAAACTTAAAAGGGTGAAATAACTTAGTGTAAATCATGCTATATGATCAAATTAATCAACTGTTTTTGCTGTCTCTACTAGCTGCACACCTTGTAATAATTTAGTACAGACACAGACTGAACACAAGCCCAGTCACGTAAATATATAATGACATGCTTTGCATGTCCACTCATAGCTCCTATTAGTATCACCCTATTGTTTATTGTGTGTCCCATGTATTTAATGCAAATGTAAAACGCATTACTGTCGCCTATCGCATTAGGTATGTCATCAGTTTGTACTATGCATTATCCTATATAGGGAAATGATAGCTTCTTAAACATTTACACAAATTCTCTGTATATTTTTAACATGTATTTCATAACCTTTCAGGAACTTAACTATCGGAATTAAATACAGTAGTTTAGGCATTCTAAAAACCAGAGGATTTCATTTTTTAAAGTGTCTTATTATGACGATGAAAATAGAAGCAGCAAGATATATCCGTCTGTGTGCCCCCTGAGCTTAGTATTTAAGTAAAATTTATTTTCATTGGTTTGATTATTATGTGGTGTTAAAGCAAAGTGTTTGGCCACAGAAAAGTGACAAAAGAATTGTGCCATGTGCCAATTTTAGAATTATTACAGCTGTAGCTGTAATGTGGTGGGAGGGGATGGGAATGGCTCTCGTACTTCTCCGTACAATAGCCTGTGCCAAAGAGTTAGAACATGTTATATATACCTATACACAAAACATACTTGGTACCTACCTACAAGGTACTTACCGGAGTAAGGGCGTATAATGGCGTATTTTATATAACGCATATGAGAAAAAAATGAAAAAAGATTGAAGACTTGAGAGCTTGGAGAAATAAATGGATGCTTTTATTGTAGAAAATGACCTGAAATTGGTTGGTTTTTTATAGCTATGAGTATCTATGATGAGAGTCGAGATGATAAGTGAAGCTGGAGTAGCGGAAAGTGGAATAATAAGGTTAAAAAACTGAATTCCACTGACGAGTCGGCTCCGTGATGTA
>JAQFZE010004200.1:0-11563 GCA_034695245.1 Dicyrtomina saundersi
AGTAGTTTTTTCAAGAAAAAGGGACCCTCGGTCTTTTTAAAATAAGGGCTCATTAGGGACCGATTGACTTGCACTGGCTTTCATATCCGCTTCTGCGTTGGTAACGGTAACGATATCCGTAACCTAATACGTCCTCGTCTTTACACTGGTTTTTAACCTGATTCATTATTACCAAACTACACTATGCTAGTTAGCCTTTTGTACATGTAGTCCTCGACATTTGCAATTGTTACACGATTGTTGGGCGCGACAACTTATATTGTCCCACGACCAGGAATATGTCCCATTCTGGAATATAATCCAGGAAGGAATAATTTTTTTTCTGGCGTTATATATACTGCTTGAATTACTGATATGTAGATTTATTTTAAAAGCACTGACCTCTCTTTTATAAAAATGGGGTGGCCCCTAAAAAGATAGAGCATCGTATTGTAACTGGGGACTTTGGCACTGATAAGTTATTTTGCTAGTTTGTTTTTGTTTTGATATAGTTTAGGGTTGATCAGTAGGTTGTCTTAATTATAATAGTTCAGCATCTTGCAAACGGCGGATACAGGCCACTGAATTATGTGCGATTAAATAAAGGATTTCGTACGATTAGAAGCTTAATTGAGTGGTTAAGTTTACGTCTTAAACTATATAAACGTTTAAGACATTTACGGTCTATAACATGATATACCTACACTTGAAAATGAATGTGAGTTAAAGGATTTACACGGCCTTCTGATAACAAAAGGATTTCCATTGTGAAGTAAATTATTATGATTTGTGTAGCACAGTGAAATCGTTAAGGATTAAAGTTTGATAATAGTGTTTCGTAAATATTTATTGTAGCATAACTGTAATTCAACAACAAGTAAACTAATTGTAAGTACGGTTAATTAACGCAAAGCTGCACGTACCCATTAATGAAAGATAATGTAGAAGTAGATAAATTAAATGTTAAAAATATTATTTGCTTAAAATTTTACATTATATGTATGACTTAACGACTTTTAGTGCATTATGTAATAAAAATGCTAAAAATAAAACTATACTAATTGCATATAATTTAATCAATGTGTTGTTCCATATATGAATAAAAAGATATCTTTTAAGAAATTCAATTACTTTTTTTAGGGGTAAAGTCGAAGCTACAACAGATGCAGTATACGTATTAAGTAAGAAGCGCTGTGAATATGGATAGCATGGATACATTAATTACCATATATAAGTGTAATGCATTCATTTGTGCACCTTTAAAGCATGAGGTGTTACTCCAAAAGGGGTTTAAATCAAATTAGTCGTGATTTCTATAGAATATAAAGATTAGATTCATATTGTACGCACTCATGAAACACGGTACACATCGTCTGTGAAGAACCGAAATGTCCCATATCCAATTTTAGTTTCAAACAAATTGCACTGCACTGTCTACAGAAAAAATTAAAATAACGTGTTTATGAAAGCATGAAAATAGAACCTTGTGCAATTTTCAAAAAACAAGTAAATAGATTTTTTTCACTTTTCAAAAAACCTTTAAATATAATGTTTTGCAATTTTTAAAAAACACATAAATATAATATTTTGCACTTTTCAAAAACTAGTAAATAGGACATTTTACACTTTTAAGAAACACTTCAATAGAATATTTTGACCTTTTCAAAAATATGTAAATAGAATATTGTTACCTTTTTAAAAACATGTAAATAGAACAATTTGCTCATTTTTGAAACTCGTGATTTGCATTGTAAGCAAGTATCCTATTTACTCTATTTCTTTTTGACACATCTCATTTTAATTGTATTATAAATTGGAAATGGGTCATTTTGGTTCTTCATAGACGATATACAATAAAGGATAGCAGTGCATTTGAATATAGAAAGGTTTTTCTACATTGTTCTTATAACCTATTTCAATAGTATACTTACATGTTATTCAATTAGAGGGCACAGCAAGAGACAAAAAAAATGAACGTTAAAACGACAAGAAAAAATTAAGTCTAACGATGCGAGCAATGTAACTTAATTACGATGCATAGTCGTTCAACGTCCAACGAAAAAAACACTAAAGCACATTGATTAGCCATTAATGAAGCCAAAAAAGATCTGAAGCCTCAGCATTACTCAGCAGCATGTACTAAAACGCTGCTTCATGGAACTGAACTATTACACAAATCCACTGTATATTATGAAATTCACTCATACCTGAACTGGGCTCGGGCTGGGCCGTTGATCCATCCCTGGGCCATTAGCCCTCGTTGACTTCGTTTTTAAAAAAATTTTCTGCATTAAAGCTAAAGCACTTCAAAATATTATCAGCATAACAAAAAAAATTAGAATATTTCGTCTTTAAAAGGCCATAACTGAATGGTGAGTTGATTTTAAAATTTACTATTAGTGCCATTGTGAAGGCAGTATGCAATTTTGTTTTTCAATTTTATTTTTGTATTTTTGATTTATTTGATTTTAATTCTTATTACGTTGAAAAATTTTAAACTTAAACGCTATTCAAATGTATAGCTAAATTTATAATACGTAAATTGGATTCAAACATTTTCCGAGGGTGCCTTTATTTTTAGAGTTCTAAATTCTGATGATGCTTGTGGGTGATACTGAAGGAGCCCTGGCTTGATTGAGGCAGTCAATGCGTAAGTAACTGTTTACATAGTAAACATTATATAAAACTATATTAGTATGCATTAGCAAGTATAAAAATTTACACATATCGCCTGTGAAGATCTAAAATGACCCATTTCCGATTTAATCTCGAATAAAAATGAGCTATGCCATCAACAAAAAATGAGAAACATGCGTAAAATGTTAATTAGGAGTTTTTAAAAAACGTAAAATGTTCTATGTACATGTCTTTGAAAATTGGAAAATTTTTTGTTTACATATTTTTTAAAACTGAAAAATATTCTATTTAAATGTTTTTTTAAAGGAATCAAAGTGTGTATTTACATGTTTTTGAAAAATCCAGAAATTTTTATTTACCTTTTTTTGAAAAGTGCAAAATGTTCTATTTACATGTTTTTGAAAAGAGTAAATTGTCGTATTTACATATTTTTTAAAACTGCAAAATATTCTATTTTAATGCTTTCAAGACATATTTCAATATTTTGTGTAGAGAGTTAAAAAATTTTAGCTAAAAATGGAAATGGATCATTTTGGTTCTTCACAGACGATCTGCAGGTAAGCCTGGAAAAGCTGTGTTAACTAATTAACTAATTGTAATTTTATTTGATATTATTGATTTATTCTAACCGACTATAGTTTCAATTTTATGGCAACAACAATGTGTAGCTTCACTATGGGAATATCAGTGATTTGTCAAATCCTGAGTTATATCTTAACTCCTGTTTCTCCTTCTTTGGCTGGCTTTCCCGAAACGGCGCTTACTTCTTTTTTTGTGTAAGAAAGCCTATAGTATAATATTTTTTAATGAGTAATGAATTGTTTTGCTTACTTTGGGCGGTTGGTTTTTGGAAGTGATTGATTACAGTTTGATTTAATTGAATTATTTTCTTTTTAATTGCCAATACTTTAATAAAAGGATTTTTGGTTTTGCAGATGAGACAATCGAAGGGATTCGGGCCCCTAAAGCTGACTGCAATGATTGTCGTCAATTATACCTTTCTGGCTCCACGCTAGTGCAAGGTGGATTAAAGTTCTTGTGTAAGAACTCTGCAGGGTATGCACATCAACTTACGTTAGAGCGTTCTCCAAATGGTCTGTTTGTATTGTCGATGCATTCTGAAATTCTGAACAGGTTCAAGTTAAAAATGTCCAAGCTGATTAATTGCCATAAGATATAAGGGTAATTATTTATACATGAAAACGCTTATGTGGTCCATTATTGAAGCTTTAAGATCTTGTAAACCTTAAGTAGGGGGGAAATGACGTTATTTCTTCAATGCTACATACTTTGCCTATAAGCTGATTGGGAGAGTAGTTTGAAGTTCCCTCTTTACGTTATATAAAATAACAAAACAAGTCTTATTTTAAAAACTACTATGTGATTCACTTACATTAAATAATCTGCAATATGAGATTTAGCTTAATTCGTTCAAATATTATGTATTATGTTATACACTTAAATTTAAACTGTGCGTGAGCTCTGACTTAATTCTTTAAAAAACTATGCGTTTTTGTATATAATTAGATCTAAAAGCTATTTACAAATAAAATGTATGAAGCTATATTACAACAACTTGTAGCACGAATATTAAACATATATAAATAAAGAATAATAAATAAATAAACATAATGTATATACCCAAAAGGTTTTTGCAAAAGTCCCAGCTTTTATTTAAAACGACTTATTATAAGTTGAATAAAAAGTCATTACCGATTATGGTACAGTCCCGGCATGTGAAGTATAAAGTGTATATGCTTGCACTGTAACCTAATAGCTTTCTTGCCTGCCAGCCTCTATTGGAGAACCATAGGCCTTTATTTGGAAATTTACATTAAATAAAAGTTAAATACTGCAATGAATAATGATATGCACCCTCCGAATTATTTGTAAGCCGTATTTTATGTAAACAGACTGATAATTTTGTAAGTTGATACTTTTTTAAAGTTATATGTATGCACCTACATAATACATAATGGAAATAACGTACACGTATGATTAAATATTGTTGGAATTTAATTTGTAATTAATGATTTTACAAAACAACTAGCATCAGAAATTAGAAGCTGTATAGGAACCTGTATTATTTTTAAACGTTCATGGGCAATATAACTGAGCAATGAAAATAACATTATAAAAGCCACGATGCTAGCACACATAACCTACATCATGCAACTCGAACTTTCAATTTCTTTAACAATACCAATAAATGCAATGGTGTCGTAATGCTGAAAAGTAAATTTTTTCAATTTTTAGAAACACAACCATCAATTTTATTGCCTCACATAATATCTTGTTTTCAATGAAAACTTATTGTTTACGACCTAATAACATTGGCATGCAACATGTGCAATAACAACATTGCTTCAATTTTGAAATGACTCTTGAGATCGATTAAAAAATCAAAAAAGAGGAT
This sequence comes from Dicyrtomina saundersi, assembly GCA_034695245.1. Classification (NCBI taxonomy): domain Eukaryota; kingdom Metazoa; phylum Arthropoda; class Collembola; order Symphypleona; family Dicyrtomidae; genus Dicyrtomina; species Dicyrtomina saundersi. The sequence goes on from JAQFZE010004200.1 coordinate 5,033, forward strand.
AATTAAAGGGCATTTGTAAAAAACGTAGGGTGATTATAGGGTTTGCCTTTAAAAAGTAGGGAAAAGTAGGAAGGGTTATGTAGGAAAAAATATGGCAGGGTAATGAATAGGGTGCGAAATTTATTTTTTATAGGGTCGATTACCCTTTAAGGGTGCGACATCCGTTTGGACACCTTTGCTATAGCCTTCTTGCCTGCCAGCCTCTATTGGAGAACCAGGTTTTATTTGGAAGTTTACAGTATATAAAAGTAACTGCAATGAATAATGATCTATACCGTCCAAATTATTTGTATGCCATACTTTATGTAAACAGACAGAGATAGTTTTGTAAGTTGATACTTTAAAATTATAAGTATGCACGTTAATAATACTTAATAGAAATTACGTACATCTATAATTAAATATTGTTGGAATTTAATTTGTAACTAATTATTTTACAAAAATTCCAGCATCAGAGGCTATATAGAAACCTCCATTATTTTTAGAAGTTCATGGGCAATGACAGAGCAATGAAAATAACATTATAAAAGCCACGTTGCTAGCACACATACCTACCTACATCGTTTACACGCTGCAGTCTGCAGTACTTATACCTTTCCATTATGCAACTCCAACTTTCCATTTATTTAACAATAGCAATAAATGCAAATAGTGCCATAATGCTGCCAAGTAAATTACTCCAATTTTTAAAAACACAATCATCAATTTTATTTTTTAATGTCACAAATAATATCTTGTCCTAAATAAAAACTTATTGTTTATGGCTTAATAACATTTAATTTAAAATTTTACATAATATGATATTGAATTAAATATGTAGTCGTCGGTCTTTGCTTTCGCTTTAATTTCAATTGGAAAATTGTATTAAACAAAGGCCCAGTTGTTTTATTTTCCATTACGCTATTATTACAGAAAGTTTCTAAATTTTTATTCATAAAAAATAGTTTACAGTATTCGCACCTAAGTAATTGTGAGTCCAATATTTCATCAGTCTCAGGACTGAGGACCATACTGCGAAGCAGGGGGCAAACGCAGAAGACCATATTTTTGATGTCCCTGCAAAAAATTAAAAAAACTTGAAGGCGTTTATAGTGTAAAAGTTAATCTCACCCTCATCAAATTATTATGGCAAAGCTAAAAAGGTATGAATCTTACGATTACATGAAAGAAAGGGAATCTCACCTCCAAAATTTAATTTTTCAAAACATACTTGTACGTAATAAGCTAACAAAGAAACAAAAGACTTTTGATTAAACTACAATAATTTACGCAACGGGACCATGTAAATCTCTACTTTTGAAGGGTGTCATACATTTTCGAATGAAAACCGATGCTCTTACAAGATTCGACTTCTACTATCAAAATTGTGTGGATTCTCGGAGGCAGAGTGTGGTGGCATCACATGGCGCTCATTACTAAGCAATTACATATTGGGTATGATAAAATTTATTTAATTTACTGTATAGTAATCTTTAAAATACTTTTATTTACATTAGCTACGATAAAATTAATTATTTCTATTGCACTGGTGTATTGTAGGATTTGACTACATGATGAAAGTAGATATGGGTGAGTCGCGTTGTAATTATTTACACTACGCCTTCTCCATATCGCCTTGCCTCCATGGATCCTGGACATTGTAGTTAAATATTGAATTGAAGAGGAAATAATAAAAAACGGAGGCTGTAAAATTCAGACTTGATTCAAATTCAACCCAATTAAGTGCGTCATTTATTGATATCAAACTCCACTATGCAAAATTTCGGTATTTGTTTCTTAAAAGGCATAATTTAGTAAGATTGTAGGCTTTTCATACGAAAGTGTATCATAATATTTTTTTCAAATCAAAACAACAACGTTGTAAGTTAATTGTAGCTTTCTAAATTTGACTGTATGTATGGATTAAATATACAATTTAGAGGTGAACTCAGCGTAATCAAATGTGAGATAATTAAATACGTAAATAAATTATACTGCTTAATTAACATTACTACATGTGTGCCACAAATACATTATTTGTCATCTAGCTATTTTAAGCATTACATCAGTAAATGCAGAGACATAATTCCAAATTGAAACATACAACGATGCAACCAAAAGAATGAACATAAGATAAGTAAGCGTAGTAATTTGATTATCTGGCATAGGAAGATGAAGGAAAGACTGAAGTATATATAAAATGCTATATCTTACTATAAGTATCCTAGTGTCCTTCCAAAACATAAAAATATCCATCGAGGTCAAAAGGAGAAACATCTGTATACATTACATAATAGCCTAATCATGCGGAAGCCATATAAAAAATAAAAGACATAGGAGCCCTCAAAAGCGTTACTGGAAGCTGTAATGCAATCAACAGAAGAATAATTCATTCATTCTTTGTACTGGGCCAGGGCTGGGTTCATCCTGGTCCAGGTCTCAGCTATTTTTCGGACGTGAAGTAAACAGACCAATAACATATATGCATGATAAAAAGTGAATTATTTTACACAAATATTCTCACAAAACATTTTATTTTTGCTCAAAAGTTTTTTATTCAAACAACGTTTTATTTTCGTCAATTTTAGATATTCAATATGTTTGTTTATTTATACTCAAACTCAACAATAGTTTCATCGTTTGTGATGTGATGTATTTTAATGACTTAAATAATATGTGTTACTGTCATTTCATATTTTGTATTTCGTTGACGTTCCCAACTGGAATCGTGAAAAACGAGATTTAAAATAGTTAACAATTAATTGTGGATTTCCTTGTAATATAATTGAACCAAGTGCAGACGTCAGTTTCCGGTAAGATTACCATATTTGTATATTTTGAAATCTGTGTTTTAAATTAGTTTTGATGATTTCAAAATCAAAATAAATTTTACAGTTTATACAGGTTTTACAGGTCTATGAGTATTTTATTAGATATATTGATGTTTTTATTTTAATATTTAAACGCTGTGTGGGTAATGTGATATTTCGAGCTAACGGGTATGTAGAAGAAATGATTTATTTTGCAAATATTACTGATACACGCACAGAGAGTCCGCTATCCATATGAATATAAGAATAACATTTTATTAACTAATTTTATAGAATTAAAAAATTTTATCCTGGATACTCGCATTAATTAAGATCCATTTTTTTCTATTCTTTCCGTTTTAAACGTACACAATAAAATCCTAAAACTTATTGAATTTCAGGAACGAAAATCCAGTTACAATGTGAGTGGCATCTGTGTAAAGTTCGACATCAAAAGTCGATAAATCGGTTCAAAAAACTATTCACCGTTCATAATCATAGCGGGACCATCACCGTTCATTTGTGTAAGCTATTCTCGTTTTTTATTTAAAATAAAATTTCAATCAAGCATCACATTATGTCAAAACATCATAACTTTGGCTCATTTTTGAATTTACTACCTCCCTTGCTTAATTCACAATTATTTTGGACATATTTACAGATAAAACAACTGATACGGTGGAGTTACTGGAGACATTTACACCTTTTTTTATTACTTACTTGCCATAAAGGCAACAACTATTTAGTATATCCTTCAGTTCTCTAGACACTGATACCGTTTTATATAATGCATTTTACAAAGCAGTAAGTACATGCAAAAATGCCACTAAAATATAAATAAATACAGTTTAATAATAAATTTTGACATTGAACATTGATTGATATGGAGCTTTACTGAACTGATATCTAATAAAAAATATTACAATATTTTGTATCATTCTAAAAACACATAATATTTGTTCAATTAATGACTAGTAAATAATGTATTGTTTGCATTTAATTTGTAATTAAATATTTCTACAGTTTTGAACTATCTTTTTATAAGTAAAAATAATTCTCCGCTGCGATTGAAGCAAAATTGAAGTAAATTAATAATGCGTTAAAAGTTTGTTGAAAGACCGTTTATTTGACTCATACATTGTTTTAATTCCAGATTATTATATTTAGTAATTTCCCGTCAAGCATCTTGAAAATGTTTTGTAGAAGAAGCTCTATAGAATTATTTTAGTATAACGCGGTCGTAGGCAATTGTAAAATTCATAAATAGGATCGGTTAGTGTTAGAAGCATCAACCCAGAATGCCCAGCATGAATTTTACATTTTGAAAAATTTTAAGGAAACATTTTGATTTTGTAATTTCTTACTCGTGTCAATTTTTAAGTGCTCGTTTATGGTCGATTGAAAAATATGAGGCACATGTATTAGGGCATTTTTAATCATTTTCATATATAAGTTTATAGTGCATTTTGAATAAATATAATCATGTTGATTAGGCTCACACTTTCTGACTCACAAAGCACTAAATGTATGCACATATAATTATAGCTGTCTGTATAGAAATTTACAAACTTGGTGAATCAAATGGGTTGTAGGACTTTTCCTACCTATACTATTCCTACCACGGCCAAAGCTAGGACTTTTCCTACCCATGACTTAACCTATGGCATATTAAGGATACTTCATTATTATACCTTTTTTTTTTATTTTGTTTCTTGTTTTATAAAATGTAGCTTGTAGGGGAAAAGTTTCTTGTAGCAAAACGTGATAACTTGATATTTTTTAAAAATGATATTATTTGCGCTACACGTATAATTTAATTCGATACTTTACTGTGTTGTATGATTGTATGGTAAAGGTCAAGTTCAATCAAAGCAAAATTTTTAAAAAAGCCAAAATTGTGTTGGGGACAGCGGATGAATGACGGACAGAATTATTTGAATTTTATTATTATGTAGATTTTAACCATTAAAAAATTTAAAAAAATGTATTTATTTAATTATAATGTTCACAGTCCAGCCCAGCTCACGTCAGCGTTTTCTTCATTCATTCGTTCAGTCATTCTGTCATTTAATTCAAAGCTATGCAAAATTGTATTTAACTCTATAAGTTTGAAATGTGTAGATAGGTACATAATAATGTTAATGAAAGATTACATTTAAAAAAAATCTATCTGAAGGATTTGGCTGTTTATACGTTTTGGTCCTAATATTATTAAAGCGTTTGTACATGTATACATAAATACCCATCGATCATAAGACAAGCATAAAGAATTGGCATCCTATCAAAGTTCAAGAACTTGCATAAATAAAACGCAGTTTCTGTGCAAAAACAAATAGTCATTTGCCTACTAATCATAAGCTAGATTGGGATTCCTATTATTAAGTATTGCATTATGACCAGTATTCTCGCATATCTCTACTGACTGTGCAGTGTTTTAGCCAGTTCATATAATTATGGAGTGAAAATATATTTTTGTGTGTGATAAATGCTGTGTTGGATTGGGAGACTATGGGGCTGTGTGAGACTGAAATTACATACGCTGGTCACGCTGTGATATAACTACAGTTTGAATCGGCTTAAAATTATTAACTAATTCTTAAAGTGCATTGAATCCCGCTTTCTAAATTCAAAGGTCCTGAGTTAAAGTAGTCTAAATTATCATCCAACGCTGCACAGGTATCGAACGTTTTCATTTTTAAAACGTAGAAACCTAAATCAGAATGAATACAAATTAAAAAGCTTTTTAACCTAGTATATGCTTCTTACTTTAAAAATCAGGATTTTTCTAACTTGAGCTTTTAGTTGATGTAAGTGCGTACTTGTGTTCCCATGTTAAATACTGTACTGTAATTCGTGCTTTATTTAGCCCGTAGGCCGTAGATGTTTGTAGTCCAAATTTTTCCAACCCCACCCCACGCATCATCATAATGTAGATTTATTATTTAATTTCAGCAGGTTGGACCTCCGCAATTTTGTAACGTCTTACATAACCCGAATAGCAGCTTGAAAGATGTACATTTCATCCGTTACTGGATTTCAAGCAGCCCTAAACCTACTGGCATGATATAAGACCGATGCCCTACTATATAATTCGTGACGTGGAAGAATAAGGCGTTTCCTCCCCATTCATACATAAGTTCTGAGGACAGGATACAAAAGATTTCGGGACACCGTACCGTGGGATTGGAAGCCCTACTGTTTACTATACGTCTACAATTAGAAAACGTCCAGAGAAAGTATAGCCATCAGAGAAGGTTTTATATTGTTTTTTATATTTGATGTATCGATTTTTTATTGACAAATTTACATATAAAACAATAGCATATTGTCAGTGAAGACTCAAAACGGTTCAAATCCAATTTAAGCTGGAATTAAAATAAGCTATGTCAAAAAGATTAAATGAGTTAGATAAGTAAAATGTTAATAATTACACCTTTTTGATACGTGCAAAATGTTCAATTTACATGGTTTTAAAAAGTGCAAAATGTTCTATTTACATTTTCTTGAACAGTAAAAATTGTTCTATTTTCATGCTTATATGATGCAATTCTTAGTAGGCAGTGCATTAGGATTTTGGCTGAAAACGGATGCGGGACATTTTGTTTCTTCACAGACAATATGTGACCTATTTTTCATTCCTATGTGAGTAAATATACATACATACCTACCGTAAATCCTCTAATACAACGACCCGCGTTGTATTAAAACTCCGACTTGTACCCCCCGCGTTATATTAGAGACC